>WNLI01132516.1:0-10227 GCA_025802215.1 Wirenia argentea
GTTTTCAAGCACCTCCAGGAGCAGGTAGAATGTAAACCACTTCACTTCCCTCCAACACGATTCACTTTATTTCGCTAGTATACCAACGTAACATCGAGCGAACTGAATCGATTTGAATCAGTTTTATTGTATTATTGGGATTTTGACGAGTTACGGCCCATGCAGCGCAATGTCACGAGAGGTCATGACAGTCAAGCGATAGATCTAATATAAGATCTGCCCCACTTTCTCCCAGTTTAGAGCGGCAAGTGTAGTAACTCAACAATTTTCGAACTGGTTTGAATCTGACACGAATCAACTCACTTCACTTCGCTTCGTAAGCATAACAACAACTTAATACGCCTCTGTAGGTATAATTCTAATGATGTAGTTTTTCTCACAGTTCGCTATTCTCGAAGTCATATTGTTTCCCGTGTATAAATCGCCTTGTATTGCCATATTAACAGACAATACGCATCTGTAGGTATAATTCTAATGACGAAGTTGATATTAATTGTATCGATAATTGCGATGATAATTACCTGGAAATGATTTTTGTGTGGCAAATTATTGAAGCTAATTGCCGAATGGAGCGCGTTTATTGCCACGTAGCCCACGGTATGTGATGAGTTTTACTCTTCATCAGAATGATTTGTTGGTTTTTGTGCGCATTTTATGTCGGCAGTGTCTAGAAAGATTGTCATAAACCTTGCGATATTGTCTGTACGGTCTGTACATAATACCTATGTAGATATCTCAGTTGTCAGTCTACAATCCCGTTTTGATCAATTCAATCCTGATTCATTGAAGAAAATTAATGCGAGGTATCAGATGCAGACATACATCCAGAATTTCATACCGTCATATTACAGTATGATCAGTATCTCTCGCATATTTTTTCTAGACAATACAATGTCAGTGTGCTTCGGCATGCCAGTATACCAAGTGGTACCTTTATTACTCTCCGGAATACGCAATGTAATGTCATAATAGAGTTAAATGCAGTTTTTGGCATGACAAATTAGCAAACTCACTATGTATAAGACGAGCCGTGGTAGAACCCACATCGTAAAAATTTTCACAAAAATATAAATATGAAAAACAATCGTAACCATTGTAATTGTCCCTCCGTCATATTTTAACACAACGCTTCCACTTCGAAAAAAATTCTAAAAGCCTGACATAAATACATAACGGTACATAAATGTCAAATCATAATAATAGTTTACAGTACTGTTAAAAATAGTCTTTAAACTCGAGAAACATCAATAAATATTTAACATTCTGAAGCTATTTTGCGTATTTTTCGCTCTTGACACGTTGGCGCAAAATTCTCTACATCAAAGATCCCCCTGTAACACGCTACATTCTAAAGAAATCTATAAACGAATAACCTTTTTGCGAAATTTTTCTCGATAACCACCAAGCGTTGCCGCACAACGATGCAAAAGATCAAGCAGTATATTCTCGCTCGCAGGTTGGCATTTTGACGAAATTCTGCTCTATAAAGAGGTTGGCATTTTGTGGAAATCCCTTGACAGACGTTAATCTACCCAGTTTACAACAGAAGTTTATTCTTGATGTCTGTTATCGTTTATGTTTCGTCTATGTAAATATATATACGGACATGAATATTTTGTTACACCTATTTTGTTAACCTTTTCGTGAAAGAAAAAAATCCCTCGGTGTTCATTCTTGAATGTTATTTTCCCTGTATGGGATGTAATCATGTAAAGGTGTGATTAATGAATTTATGAATTGGATTCGCTTCGCTTTCAAATGTAACGAAAATAAATAATGTTTGAATTGCTATGTGGACTCATGGTGAAGTGATTAGCACGTCGGTTCCTGTCAATCGACGGGCAGTTCGGCTGTGGGTTGGCGCCTAGGCTGCGGCCACTCATGGGATTTTTCCCGGGCTTGCAAATCCGCATTTGTGAGATTTCTGCATGGCGTCAATTTACATGTCATGTATGTTATCCAGCATATTTGTGTCTGTAGATTTCTAAAATATAATTTTCTTGTCAATTTTATTCGTTTTCACATACGCTGAATGTACACATTTTAGTTTAATCTAAGCCAATGTCTATTATTAAACCTCTTGTGCGATAATAGAGTATCTGGTATGTCGATTTGTAATTACGAAAACAGTCGGCAGCTGCCTATATAATAGCCCTATTTGATATTGCGATTCTTTTTATCCTTTCCTATCAAGCTTTTCATAAATGCAGGTTTGTTTTAATTACTATTTCCTTTATCATATCTAAAAAGCATGTGGCTTCTACCTCCGTGGCTCTTCTTAACAGGAAATAAAATGAAATTAGTATTTGGTGAATCCGTGATAATCTTTTATGATCTCACCCAGTGGCATTTTAATTTTCTCTTCCATTCATTCGGGAATTATTGTGGTGGATCGTGAGGCATATAAAAATTAATCTTGTTTTTTTACTTTACTTTACTCTAGTCTAGTCTAGATACACATGCTGCCTTCAAAGTCTTTCTGGGTCTGTACACAATGTATCTCTTTCCATTAATTTTGTGCATATAGCAACCTGACTTGGGGTGTCAAGTGGTATCATTATATAAGAGCTAGAGGAGCTAGAGGCTCTACAACTTCATCTTACCCTAGGTTTCTCCCCATCACCTTCCTTGCAGACACATTCCCATATTCTCAGAACAGTGAAAACACCCAAAGCCAAGAGTACCAAACACACACACATGCACACAAGTGTTTGATGTGTATTCCTTCTTTACAACTTTGTCTACAGTCTCCTAGGCTCCTCCCCATCAACTCCTTGGCAGTCACACCTAGGCCCAGATTCTCCTAACACCATGTCTGTTTGTTTATAGAACACCAAACACACATGCCCACAAGTGTTTGTATATTCATTCTTTACAACTTTCTACATCTAGGCTCCTCCCATCACCTCCTTGGCAGTCACACCTATTCCAGTATGCCCCTATTTTCAGAACACCCAAGTACTTGAACTTGCAGTGTGCTTCTCCAATCTCCATGTCTGTTTGTTTATAGAGTACCAAACACGCATGCCCACAAGACTTATTTACAACTTTCTCTACAGTCTACATCTCTCCTAGGCTCCTCCCCATCTATAATGACCTATTCGGCTATTCCTTGTATTCTCAGAACACCCAAGCCAAGTATTTGTGATTCTCCATGTCTATTTGTTTATAGAGCAGCAAACACACACATGCCCTCAAGTGTTTGTGTATTCCTTGCCTTCTGTAGGTAATTACTTTCAAAGCCTGTGTAAATAATCTCAGTTGATTCATTCATAAGTTGCTTCCACTTGGTATTAGTACATAGTGACATTGCAAATCAAGTTGGTTTGCACTAGAGGAGTGCATGGGGGTTGAAAACTGAGCTCGACTCGGCTCGACCCGCTGCCTATTGAGCTCGACTCGGCCCGACCCGCTGCCTACTGAGCTCGACCCGATCGACCCGTGGCCGAAATGTACCAATAACAATGCTAATAATTGCAAAATGCCAAACCTGGTCGCGCTTCTTTACCAAAACATTCATTTCGTCCATCAAACTATTTTTTCCGCCATCATGAAAAAAGGGAAACAATCCTGTCCAGATTTTGACAGGTTCGAAAGTGATGTGCGTTCGTAATTTAAAATTCCTGGCGATCGAGGGTGTTTCCGAGAAATTCCGACGAAAGGTTGTCTCGGACACTCACGTTGGGGTTGTTGTTCTCCAATCTCTATGATTATTAGTAACAAATAGTCTATCTGAATTCTGAAGCTATTATATTTAGCATTCTAGTACGAAGTCGTCTGTGACTGGTGTTGATCATATTCGCTCATCAGTTTGATGATAGCCGTAAACCACAACTAGTTGACAATCAAAACCCCTATCAGAGTAGCTAGCTGATGACCAGCATTTTTGTATTTTTTTCTGTGTAAACATTTTTTTTATAACTTCAAATGCTATCGTCCGCTGTACGTACCTCATTATTTCGTGTTGAATAAACCTTATCTTATCTTATCATATCTTATCTTATCTTACCCCATCTTATCTTAGTCCCGCATTGATAAACATGTCGTGATTCATGATCAGTTACAGTTGTTTTTGTGTTGCTGCTTCCCTTGTTTCAGGTTATAGGACAAGATGAATGTGCAGAGAAGTAGAAGAATGTCCTGAAAGCCGTCGATTTTAGAACTTGTTTATATCTGGGTAATCCATAACTCCGAAATTTACACCCAGCTGATTGATTGAATTGATTCATTGATTGATTGATTAAATTCAACACAAATACTAGTTTCATAATAGCATAGCCTACTCGTTCAATGATGTCCGCTTGGTATACAACTGTAAAATTAGTATGGCTATATATTCAAATGTAATTGTACATTATTTGAAACAAAATAACCAATTTGAAATAAAAACATAATATATATATTTGGCTACGAATTATCTTGCTAAAAGTCATCGAATAGTAAAAAAAGTAATTGTATTATTATATATATAAAAGTCATCGAATAGTAAAAAAAGTAATTGTATTATTATATATATAATATAGTAGGCAGTTGTAAATAGGGTACGGCATACTTGGTAAACGAGTATTATATATGAATAATTCAGTAATTCTTGTTATGCCATAGATTAGATAGATGATGAACGATCGATACATTTTTTAACACATATTATTATGGGTGGCTTATATGTATTGTTTCAATAAAATATAGGCTAGACTACAAGCTACAGTATTTACAGGTATTTACGAACTTATGCCTAGGCTACGTCTACAAACTACAAAGCACTATTATTATTTCTACATACGTATGTACTAGTATTTACATTTCTGCATGTAGGCATATAGAAAGGCCTATAGCCTATTTAGGACCATTATTGTGATATATTGCATGCATATTTGGCTATATGAATTATTGAATAATCATTATAATTACAGTGTATTCGCTATCTTGAATTATAAGTTTGAGATATATAATATCCAAATGAACTGATATTGAAGTACAGATACGTTTACTAGTCTCATTGTAGGCTTATGTTTTGTTTCAGTGAACTATGTACGATATTGCAAATCAGCATACATGCATTTACAAACGTAGGCATAATACGTAGGCCTACGCCGTATTTCTAGATGTAGGAGTATAGTAAGCATAATAACCTAGTAAGCCTACCACACCATTATGTCATAATATATATAATATATATATTTATGACTGTGTAATGTATTATACGAACATTGTTATTGAATAAACATTATTATTTCACTGTCTTGCATTATAACTTCGATATACTAGGCTCTTACTATAATACCGAATGTGAATTTTGTATGTGAATCGTGATGCTATACGATTTGCCTACTCTTTTAGTCGGATATGTACACATTGGTATTTTGGAAACTTTGGAGTCAGTTGCAATGCGCAATTGCGCACAATAAAACGCAGGCGGATAATAAAACTCGGTATATATAGGCCTACTCCCTTTTCGTGCGTTTGGGTTTAACTTCAAGATTCAACAGTTTAGGCTCATTGATACGGGTTGAGCCCGCTTGCCGAGCGCAGGAACAGGAGTCTGTTCACGTTGTTGGGGTCAAGTCGCACACGCCGCTGGTTGATTATATATCCCGCTGCACTAAATGCACGCTCGCTGGTAGCGGAGCTGGCTGGGATAGAGAACACGGATCGCGCAATGCGAGAGAGTACGGGGTACTGGTGGTCGTGACGTCCCCACCACTCCAGCGGAGAAACATCTTTTCCAGCAAGAGGTGCCGCGCGGTATAACTCCCATTCATCGTTGGTCGATACAGAGGGTGCGGCAGAATACACATCTTCTTCCTCGGAATCAGTCTCCTCGAAGTAGGCTTGAGTAAGCTCAGAGTCCGTGGGTTCTGACGGAGGAGATACAACGGCGGGCGTGGATGTCGAAGTGGATGCAGCGGCAGTTGAAGGCTGAATCTTAGCGATCTTTCCTTTTATCAGAGCAATACCCTGCATTTTTTGGGAGTCTGATATGGCGGATGACGATGTGCACTTTACGCGAGGGTCTAGCAGAAATGCAGCACAATGGAGCGAGTCAATACGGTCGCCCCACTTCTTGTCGAGGCAGCTGAGCCCAATTGCTTTCACCTGCTCGATGGCAGCCATCTCGTTTCTTGGTTTTAGCGCCCTACGAACTTTCCATAGCCAGTATAAGACGCGGTGGATAGTCGGTCGTACATCCCCCTCTAGTTCGTCGGTGGCTTCTCGAAAAATCGCCAGGAACTTGATGGCAGCATCGAGGACTTGCTTGTTGATGGGCGTGATGTGGTCGAGGTCGCCGCTTTCCCCAAGAACTTGCGTGAGGCTGTCCCACATATCCTGAATGCTTAACAGCATAGTCAAGATACTGTTCCAGCGTACCGAAACACATTGCTTGAGAGTTTTTTTGAGTTTTGCGTTTAGTCCAGTGCGTTTCGCCCATTGCACAAGTGCTTTGGAGGCTTGGATCAGTGTGTGCATTTCAGGTGCCTCAAGTGCGGTTGATTTGCCCTCCAACATAGCCTGAACCACGAGGTTCAGACAATGTGCAGAACAACTGAGTTTGTTGGGTAGAGCGTTGTTGTTTGCACAATTGTCGACGGTCACGGTATGTTGTTTGTTGGGGAAGGGGATGTTGTCATTGTACCAGGCGACCATGTTGAGTTTGGTTTTTGAGTCGTACGGGAATTCGACCGTGGAGTACAACAGTTTTTGGAATTTAAACTCGTCTGTCACGAATAGGCATGTTAGCGACGCATACGACTTATTTGTATACTTTTCTTGCCATATATCCAGGGTATGTGCGATAGTATCACACTCTGCCAGCATTGCCATGATCTCCGACATTTTGGTGGTGTATACCTTGTCGAGGTGGGTTCGAGTTAAACTGGTCCTATCGACGAGTGCCTCGTTGATGTCGAATCGGCCATGAAGCGCAGCGGTGTCTATCAGGCACTGTGCGAAACCTAGCAACCCTTTTCCCTGTACCATAGACATCGGTCGCATATCCAACGCCGCCATCATCACCACGGACTCATTAATTCTCAGCTTATTGGTCGCAGGCAGTTCTTTCGTTTTGGAGATGTAATGCCCCGGCATTTTGGTTTGTTTCTTGTCGACGATTGGTTTACATTTGTGACGGTTCATTGCTGTGGTGTTCCTCTGTTCTCTGTTGTATGAGTACACCTGAAGCAGAACACCCCGCACTTGCCAAATAAACTACATAGAAATAGCCTACTCGGGAATCAGGACGGAATGAGGAACGTACGTCTAGGGGTTGAGATCTTGGATTCGATTCCCGGCCCAGGACCAAAACATGTACCTTGTCTTGTCCGTTGTGTACTGTGTGAGCCTATATTTGGTGCATTCTTCGCGGTGTTCTTAGACAAGGCATCTCACGTGGTCGCCTCTGTCGACCTAGTTGTAGCCTATGAATGGGTACCGATTGTATATATTCCAAAAATGGAGTAAGCATCAATTTTGTCTGCATGGGACTCCGACGGAGAGTAAGGCTGTGCGATATTGTAAAGGGCACGCGCCACCTCTCTAGCAATTGTCGGATAGCTAAGGGATTACGGGGATATCCAAAATCCAAATTCCGAAAGTGTGACTGTGATGACGCTTTACGTTTTTATCTTTACCTTGCCCAAGCACACACATTGGACAAAAAGTGAATATAGTAACACCTGTATAGACTACTTGATAGCCTACATGTCGATACTCGAGTTAGAGTTAGTTGGATACATATTATGCATCATATTATGCTACACTTAGAGTACATGTGACCCGGACAGCGAGGATACCACCATCATTCTATTAAACCCATTTGTTGCAATACCTATTATACATTACACATGTACAATCGTGCTTGCCCAAGGATAGACTGTCCGCCTGTTTTAATTTAACTTCCATTTTTCCTTAACTTCCCCCTCTGTATTAAATATTCGCGAAATGCCTTGCCCGATGCCCATGTGAAATTCCTTGCCATGTGAACGATCGAACAGTGTACAATAAGCGCCTGTACGACTAGGCCTACACTAAAGTACACTTAGTTCACAACCTTTTAACCCACATGAGCTTTCGTAGTTCATACGGTGCTCTAAACTCATGTCGAGTATATAAAGGGTTAAATAAAATAAATACTGTAGTATCCGAATAAATTTCAAGACAATAATCACCAGATAACACATCGCACTTTTAAATGCATTCACTTTACAGTGTACAAGTTGCAATCAATAATATGGTGTCGTCTGCAAACAATGCCGATGATAGGTGTAAAAAGTGATTTACTTCGGTACTTTGACTTCAGAAAGTGATTTGCGTCATTAAAAATTTTGCGAGTATACGTGTAGACAATAACGTAGTCTATAAAATTTTAAAATAATGCTAGAATAATGCCACTGATTTCATATTTTCATGGGTGATTATTTGTTCCAAATCCACTATAGGGATTAGGGAGATAGGTTTCCTTGGTCATGCTGAGTCTTGCTGACTCTTGCTGAGTGCTGACTGCTGATGGCAACATTCATCTAGAAGTAAAAATTCAGGTGGAAATACGGTGTGGAAAACGTCTGTCCTTCGATGGAAAGAAGTTAAGAATGTATAAATTTGTCACAAATCTTTTATTTTCTTTTATCTGACATTATTTGATAATATAATTAGACTACTATTCACACGGTTCATTACTCACAGCGAAACAATCCTTGCACACAGCAAAGTTGTCGTGGGTGGTGCCATCTACAACTGGGTGGCCGAACCTTTGCCATGCGTCGGCCTTTTTCTTCGGATGAGACAGTCCAGGCTTGTCCGTTCCTTCGTAGAGCATTTCAAGCTTATGCTTGGTCATACCGGTAGTTTTCGATTCATCCTTTGAAGCATCGGTTTTCCCGGCATTCATCACTGCCTGAAAGCCCGTCTGACCATTTGCCATGATTTAGGCTAAAACCGGTATTGTTGTGTGACTTGTGAAATTCAATGTATATAATATATCTTAACTATAGGCCTATGTAAACTACAAGATAGGCTATTAACTATAAAACAAAACAAAACGAACTGTCATGAAATATTATTGCACGTTTTAATAGGCTATTTACAAATTAAAACCAAATGGCACAGTACAGTAGGATATATTATTACAATACACAGAGCAGTACTCACTATTAACTACTCACTCACACTAACTATAGGCTATTGTAACTATATTCACTCAGGACTCAAGTCACGAGTCAGTACAACTCACTGGTCACTAGTCACTAATATTATTGACATAGGTATAATATTATAGCACAATGATAATTAGTACAGTTATTGCAATGGTGAACGTCCGATGAAACAATAGCAACTACAGTACACCCACACTTTCCCTGGATGACTTAATAACCACAACACGTGACTTGTGAATCATTATGACCCCTTCTGCCCTTTGGGTGTCAATTACTAGGTGCACTGCACATTCCACAACTGCCCCCCCCCCCCCTCCCCACACACACACACACAACTTACTACTTGCGTACTCGACTGTTAGTACACCATGGGCTACTACACAGTACACACACATTCCATCATCACGGAAAACCCCAACCAAATCGCGTAGCATGCTGGTCGTAGTCCAGTAGATTCATACTTCATAGTATCAGTAGTCAGTCAGTACGCTGTAGTGTCGAATATGAGCGAGACCTCGTAATAATAATACGGCACAGCTATTGACCAATGATATTGTTCTTCCGATTAGTGTTGTCCAATGAAAACGTGCCGTGATATCAGCAGAGATTGCCGTCAATGCAGACGATGGTTACTGTAGCAATACTATGAAATTATGAATGAAGTTCAATGAAAAGTGCTTGCTCAGTGACTGGCTCATTTTGTAATAATTAACGGGCGCGAGTTATAGCCCGACCCGACCCGACCCGATCCAATCACAAGGCAAACCCGCCCGCCCGCCACCGGGTCGGGTTCGGGTCGGGCCGATTTTCGGGTCGGGTCGGGTTTGCACTCCTCTAGTGTCTACCCCAGCAGTCACTGATGAAGTGTGAAGCTCTGGTTTATTATTAAACAGTATGATATATGATGGGAGCTACGATACATAGACTTAGTCATGAAAGATGAAGTGTGTGTATGCAAGCTCTGTGGTAGAATTCCAGTCAATTATAGACATCTGGCATGCTGCGGGTGGGTGATGGGCTTTGAAGAAACCCCAACATATCTCACCAAGATACACAAAATACTTACGATTCTAGCTAA
>WNLI01132627.1:0-10226 GCA_025802215.1 Wirenia argentea
TCGCACTTTCACATGCCACACTAGGATGTGGTCGTATTCCACTAAGGAATCAAACGCTCAGCTATTATTATTATTATTATTATATATATACTATACACGTTTTACTTCCCTATCTATACACATTACACAAGCCGTGTTTATGTACAATCGGGAACAATTTTACAGGATAGGAAATATTATGTTCTTACCCATGGAACACCAGCAAAAAAACACAATTGAACGATGCACCGGCAGGGGTTAAACCATTTGGATTACAAATCGTACTCTCTACCAATTGAGCCATTCTCGCCTTGAGCTATTCTCGCCCAAAGTAAACATGTGAAATAATATTCATATGTCAAAGCCTGTGTGACTCGCATTCACAAGTTCTTTGTCAGATGAAAAACGTTGCACTTCTTATGTCATTATGCCATGTATAACATTTATGTTTTTTTTTAAATAGCCGCCCTGGCGCCCTCTATAATTATATTGATTGTGATTTCGTCTTGCAGCCACTCCCCTCCATGTGGTGATAGCATGTGGGCCATTTACAACATCAGACACACTCAGTTACGAACCACTCGCCGATTTTGTCAAATATCTCCAGGCTAACCGACCACATGCCGTCATTATGGTGAGATAACATACGCAGATATATTACACAAGGATGTGATTTTTTTCAGGAAAAAACCTGAAACGAGGTTTTTTTCTCCAAATTAATCCTTCATAAAGTAGTCAAAATATTGGATTTTCAGGCATTTTAGGTTTTTTTCTGGTTGAACAATCACATCCCTGAAATTTAGATAATGGGCAGATTTATCAGTCTAAACCAGATTTCCCCTCCCTCAACATAATAGTAGTGAACCACTGTCTATCGCCTAGGCCTATTCAAAACTGTTCCACTCCCCTCCATGTGATAGCATGTGGGCCATTCACAACATCAGACACACTCAGTTACGAACCCCTCGCTGAATTCGTCAAGTATCTCCAGACCACATGCTGTAATTATGGTCAGTACAAACAGTGAAGTTAGACTATCTGGGAAGATTAGTCCTTATACTGAAGTCATTCTGGAAGGTAGACCGTCACTCAGCTCAGCTCTACTCCAGGCTAACAGACCACATGATGTCATTATGGTTAGTTAAAACACAGATATTTGGTTAAAGTTTGGGCAGATTTATTAGTTTGAAATTCAGATTTCAATACAAGGTTATAGGATCGAATTACAGTACTATCGTTGTCATTTCGAAGTCTTCCAGCCACTCATCTCCATGTGGTGATAGCATGCGGACCATTTAAAACATACGACACACTCAGTTACGAACCACTTGCCGATTTTGTCATGTACCTCCAAGCTAACCGACCTCATGCCGTGATTATAGTTAGTAAAACATAGATATTACTCATATTAGGCTATGGTTTGAACGTTTTGGTAAATTGCTCGGTTTGAAACTCTTTCAATTTCCAATATAATTTTTATGGTGATTCAGATTGGATCGAACTGGCCAGTTTTCCACCCACCCACCCCCGACTCCCTGAACTACGAACCCCTCGCTGATGTTGTGAAGTATTTCCAGGCTAACCGACTACAATCATGTTGTCATTATGGTTGGTCATAACATTGACCTTGGCAAATTAGTCAGTAATCAGTCTGGAAGAATCAGGGGAGATAATCTCTCATTATTTACCTGCTACAATAATTTTATGTAAAGTATATTTTTCTTATTTCCAGCTTGGACCATTTGTAGACATCAAGAACTCGGAGATTGAGGTAAGGCCACTCAACAGAGTATTTTATTGAGATAATATTAATTTAGTTTGATCTTTTTAACCAAGCAAAGTCGTCAAGGAACTTTGAAACGGTTGACCATTAATTTTCCTGAAGTAAAATCGTATGTGTATATTTTTTACAGTGTCAAAAAAAAAAAAAATATTATCCGTACTGTGCAACTACCCTGTTGTGAATCTGCTGCGTGAAAATTCACTGCACACAGACATGCTTGACTCGACATCAAACAAGTTCAATGATCAAAATTCATGGTTCATTATAAGTAAAACAGCGATAAGATCAAATTTTCTGGCTAATGATCACACTTTTATTGTCTGTGTAGTAGGTAGTAGATAGACTTTTGCTTTGTAGACATTTTCAAAAAAGAAAATAATTTATTTTATTTTATTTAAAACTCGAGTATCGGTTTTGTACCTTGAGATGTTAATCCTTGTACATAAATATCATTTCCCATGCATTGATACATCCCTAATTAATTGTTTATATGCTTAAAGGGATACTCTAGGCAAACAGTATCTTTTGAGGGATGATAGGGATGGTATTGAAGGTCAAATTAAGCCTACATGCTAAGACATTATCAACCATACCCCTAGTATGTAGTTGGACTACATCTGGTTAAGGAGAGCATCTCACGCTAAGATGCTCTTCTTAGCGTGAAATGCTCTCCTTAACCAGAGGTAGTCCAACTACATATTAGAGGTATGGTTAAGATACTGTCTTAGTATGTAGGCTTAATTTGACCTTCTATACCATCCCTATCATCCCTCAAAAGATAATATTTGCCTGGAGTATACCTTTAATTTTGTTGATTGATTGAATATTTCAGAAATGCCTGCAGACATTTGACGAGCACTTTGAGGAGCAGATCGAGCATATTGTTCAGGCCACACAGCAGTTAGTGTATACTGATTATTTCACTGTTATTCACAATTATTTCAAAATGGAAAATATCGCGTGAAACCAATATATGGCAAATCTGCACCGACGATGTATCTAAAAATTTTTTTTCTAATTATCAATGTTGTTATGAATTTACTGATAATATATTAAGGCACTACACAAACACTGATCACAGTATTTTAGTGGCTAATCTATCTTGTAGTTTTTCTACCTTTGCTAATTTATCACTCAGGTTCAAGACTTGTGAATCACCTTGCCTGAAATGACTCAGTTAAACAACTAAACCAAGGACTAAAATGACAACCATAGCTGCAAAATCACAAAGCTATAGCATAGATCAGGATAATACTGTAAGATCACATCTGGTTGGAAAAAACTGAAAAGCTTGAAAAACTGTACAGGCCTAATCTTTATTACATAATCACTGTAATTTATTTTATAAGAATGGCCTCGTTGAAGTATTTTGTGTATCTGTAATATTTGACTGATAAAATTCGAATTCAATTATTCATTTGTATGTATTACACAAGCACTGTGAGAGATGCCCACCACTACTATGTGTGGGACATATGGTGGGTACATGTGATGTGTAAAATGCAGATTTCGATTTATATAAGTACTGCCCATTGCTGCATTTCAAAGGGGGTAGAAGTACTATATGTGTTCGTGCACTGTACTGTGTGTACTGTACTGTACTCTACAATGGTGTGTACAATGTATAATTATGTGATGTATATGTGACCGGATGGACTGTGAACTGATCCTGGTCCCCTCATACAGAGATGCCCACCATGACTACGTGTGGGATGGTGCTGTATATGATGTGTGTATGGTGTGTATAGTGTATGTGTGTTGTATACAGGATCCCCCTCATATAGCTAGAGATGCCCATTGCCCACCATATGTGGGGTGGTGGGTGTATTATTGTGAGGTACTGTATGGGTCTATCCGATGGCTGGGTGTAGTGTATATGTGATGTGTATTGTGTATGTGTGACAGGATGGACTGTGAACTGATCCTGGTCCCCTCGTACAGAGATGCCCACCATGACTATGTGTACCCACAACCTCCCTACAATATCAACACTAACAGCCCGGTAAGTTGTAACTTACTCGTTTTCTCTGAATAAAGGCATTTGGCACTACAATGTCTTCATGTCTTGGTACCTACCTTGTGTAACAGTGTTCAATTTTGAGCATGACCACACACACACACACACGTGTCGAGGATCATACTGTAGCTGTGGTCAATAGTGTGAGGTGCCCTGAACGCTTCTAAGTGAATGGGTTCCATACAAAGGACATATTATTGGTTTAGTGTCAATGTTGTTTTGAAATGGCATTTATGTTATTAGTTTAATATTCATGCTGAGTTTGTGACCTTTAAATTTGGGAATGTAGGTGTACTGTATAATCATATAATATTATGTCCCAGCTTTTGTTTAATTTTTTGCTATGAAAGGTCAAACTTTACATAGTATTAAGAGGTATTTACTTTTTTTGAAAACCAGAATGTCCACTATGTGTCTGACCCATCACTCATCCACGTACCACCATGACTTCCATGTGATCGTACTAACCTCTACCAACTTTTCCACCTTGGTGCATTGTATCCCATCATGCCTATCCCCCACCAGAATGTAAACTGTGTGTCCGACCCATGACTCATCCACCTTGATTCAACCATCATCACAATCATTTCAACCAACGTTCTCTTCTACAAAATCGACTGGTCATCGGCAAAATTACATGATTATTGATTTTTTGGAAGATAGCTATAATTTCTTCTGTAATATTATTTCAACATTTCCCAGAATGTCCACTGTGTATCCGACCCATCCCTCATCCACCTCGACTCAACCGTGATCGCACTAACCTCTACCGACGTTCTCTTTCACCTTGGTGCTGAGGAAAGCTCTGTCTGGTTAGCCCTTAGTTATGAATAATAGATTATTTGTAGTTGTGGTGGCAGTAGCTCAGTGGTAGAGTGCTCATCTTGAGATCTTAGGGTCCCAGGTTCAAGCCTTGGTCTATGTCTATCGGTTAAATTCCTAAAGGACGTGGCGTCCATCGCGGGAATGACTAAGTCGCGGCTGTAAGTGTGGCATTTTTCTGTGATTTTCCTGTAATTATGGGCTATGAACTTACAACTACTTGCAGGGTTGCCACTGTGTTGGGATGGTTGGTCTAACATTAGGATTTTTTAATGGCTAAGATTTAGTGAATGTGGTAAAAAAAATTAAATTGGCTAAAACTGTGGCTGACATAATACCAACATGAACTAACATTTACGTGGGAACAGCTCTACTAATGGTGTAAATCATTACTCCTTGTTTGCTCTCACTAGTTCAGTGGCTAAATTAAGCATCTAGGGACTGTGTAGTTTTCATGAGGAATCTGGTGTCTTCTTCCCGCTTTCGAAGAAGAAACAATCCAGCATTACTGCATTAGGGCATTGCATCTATTAAAACGCATACGTTAAATTTCTAAGTTTGCTTCTAGTCACAATTATTTTCAATGTATTTTTCTGATAATGCAAATACTTTCCATATGAATTGTATACGGCTAGTGATTACTTTGATTAGGTACCTTGATTAGTTACCTCAAGTCCTCAACTTATCTGTATAGTTTAATTTAATACAGCACCCCGGGATCGTCAGACCGCCTCACGCGTCTCGCCACACACATCATCCACCAGCACAGGTCAGTGAATAATTTTATACCAAAATTATACTGAACTGAAATTACAATGTCTTCCGAAACTATAAAGACACTAATATTTCTGAAAACTAGTTTTCTAATATCACAGAAACCCTCCCAAAATTGTACAGAAACTAGTATACTGTACTTACCAGAAATTATGATAAAACTATACTGAAACTCACGAGGATTCAGTCAAATTCATGGTTTTATCGAAATGAAGCAGTTTCTGGGATTATACACAAGTCTAAAAAAGTTCAATTATTACCAAATTTATATGCCATATTATACTGTACACTACAGTAGGCTTACCAGGTCTTTGGAGAGCTAAAGCAGACAGAATGTCCAAAGAATCCATTTTGTTGGTGGTATCTACTAGTATGCATAAGTGTTCAAGTAGTCTTACACTATACTACGATCATGATATCAGAAATAATCTACTGGACACCAAGGCACTATTATGACATGCAGCCTCCTTCAAACTCATTTTCTAGACCTACATAAAGTTAGTCTAGATGTTGTGTATTCATTCCAGCATGTACCCGATGTACCCTGCCGCCCAAGACATGAACATAGACCACGACCACTGGGAGCAGTACGCCAATCTACCTGTTACACCGGACATTCTGGTACTTCCTTCTGACCTTCGTTACTTCATCAAGGTAATACAATATACACTACAGTATCCTATGTGCGACATTATGTTTAGGAGACAGTCAGACATTTGAGATAGTTATGTGACTTGATGATATATCGGACATGAACCTAGACCACGACCACTGGGAGCAGTACGCCAATCTTCCCGTCACTCCAGATATTCTGGTGCTCCCTTCTGACCTGCGTTACTTCATCAAGGTAATACAATATACAGAATGTGTGACAT
This sequence comes from Wirenia argentea, assembly GCA_025802215.1. NCBI lineage: Eukaryota > Metazoa > Mollusca > Solenogastres > Pholidoskepia > Gymnomeniidae > Wirenia > Wirenia argentea. Next base: position 6,251 of record WNLI01132627.1, read on the forward strand.
ATGTTTATCAATTATCAAACATGAATCTACAATTATCCGAGATATGTGCACAATGTACCTATCGGACATGAATCTAGACCACCATTGCAAACAATACAGCTATCTTACCATCATTAGGACATTCTGGTGCTCTCTTTTGTCTTACAATACGTTTACCGGTTTGTGGCTCGTCTGCAAACATTCAACATAGATTTTTCCCGGTCTTTCAAACCCATTATTAATTGTCTTACTGTTTACAGTACAGGGGCAACGATTGAACCTGTGACCTCCAAACACAGCACCACCCACTTAACTGCACAATGTAATGAATGTATACTTGGATATCAACCAGCATGATACATGCTTACTGTATTTTATTACTGTATGACTACATATGTTTTTCAAAATTGGGGTTACACAACGAAACTTTACCGGGCGCTTCGGCTGCAAACATTCAACATGGATTTTTTCACCGGACTTTCAAACCGACATTTGCGTGATTCCTGCATGGACAGATTCTGAAAGTGTGCAACTCCCGGTGATTATTATTTGTCGTATTGTATCCTTCTGATCAATGACGAAAATTGTCCGTCTTTAATCTTGACTGTTAAAAACCAATGTGTTTCAGGATATCAGTGGCTGTGTGTGCGTGAACCCTGGGAGATTAGCCAAAGGTCAAGTGGGCGGCACTTTCACTCGCCTAATGATTTCACCTCACGGCTCAGCTAATGGACATAGAGTGGATGCTCAGGTGTTGCGTATCTAGATGGACAGTAGGACGTTGGCCTAGAGGTCAAAGGTCGTGGGAAGGATCTAGACTTGTAGATATCGTACACTAATGGCTATAGCTGTACTCGTGGACATTGTGATGATCTGGACAATATAGATGTCAGTATAGAGGTCAAAGTGGTACCTTCACTCGTCTCATGATCTGGACAGTATAGAGGTCAACGGTCAAGTTGGTGGAACCTTCATTTGCCTCATCTCACATCATGGCTCGGCCAATGGACATAGAGTGGATACTCATGTGTGGCGTATCTAGGGAGACATTATTCACAAGGTCAAAGGTCAAGTGAGAAGGATTGGACTCGTATATTTCGGAATAATGTCTAGAACTAATAGTAATGGACATTGTGATGTTGATAAAGGTCAAAGTCAAGTGGGGGAACCTCCACTCGTCTCATGATCTCACCCCACGGTTCGGCCAATGGACATAAAGTGGACGCTCAGGTGTTGCGTATCTAGAGACATTGAAGGTCAAGTGGATCTAGACTGGTAATAGTGGCTAGATCTGTTAGCCATGGACATAAGAGTGGATGCTCATTGCTCAGGTGTTGCGTATCTAGGCATTGAAGAGGTCGGTCGTATGATAAATCTCAATTTGTAATTGGCTAGAGATATCTTACTATATTGCACTGTCTGTGTTTAATAGATGCTCGGGTCTTGTATATCCAACATGACATTTAACCTACAATCAACAATATATACTATGAATGTTCAATACTACTTGCTTAAATTATGCAAACAAAATTACTGTGAAATAAGGGAGATTGCAATACTGTATAAATTAATTAGTACAATTTATTTTAATAAAACTAATTTACAGAATTTACATTTTCTTTTATAAATATTTACATATGGTCAGAAGTGTTTGTATAAATATGTACATATGAATGTAACAAAACTTTGCAATCAGCAACACAATATAGCACCTTTCATTCATAGACTACGTACAAGAGGATATAATGCTGTACATTAATTTCACTGAGCCTAAATAAATGAAGTTGCAATTGCACACTAAAATGTTTGGTAAAGGTGTATTTACATGTGGATACGGTTGCTGATATTACAGCAACCATCACCACTTTCCACCACCAACTTGCAAACCAGTGATGCATATTATCGGAGACAAAATCACTCATCGGCGTTACTGGACAATGTTCAACTTTTGTGGAGCACATCGCCGGTTTGAACAAGCATTGACTAATAAAACGACAGTATTTATTTGAAGGTCAATTTAAAACTTGATTGATAGCTCCGCCGCTAAAATGCAGTGACACAAAAATCACAATTTCTGCCTCATAAAAATCGATTAATTTGCACAAATGTACATTTATTCTCACTATTTGCATGTGCTTTAGTGGCAATAGGTGTACAGCAACACAATGATTTAAATTGCACAGTGACACAATGAACAAGTTCACTGACGTTAACTAGCGAATGAAAGAGTCGCTCTATAAAAGTTAGTTATATTATTTTTCTGATGAATTTAATTCGTGACAGAATGATCAGCCATGTAGGCTATTTATAGTTCCAACTCGTCCATTGTTCATTGTCCGCAGTTTATTCCCGAGAAGACTTCAGAAGTAGTCGGGGTGGCAAAACACCCATGGTAGTGTCTAATAACACAGCGATTACATGATTTGGCGTCGAATCAATTCCAAATCTGCGTTGGAAAGTGGCAATGGTTGCTGCAATATCGGCAACCAACTTCACAGTAAACCTAGCTTGGGGTCAGAAGAAGGCCTATGCATCGACCATGTTCGACCTATTCATGCCATACAAGCCTAGCTTTATGCCAACGACGCAAGTAAGATAAGCCCACCTCAACAAATCTGTGGCATTCACATCAGTCTGAACTTTGAATGTGATTTTATCAATTGAATAACATTCATAAGTCAATTGAATAATCTGAATTGCACGCAAAAACCAAAAACCAAAAAATCATACTGCCACCACGTCACCTGCCAAAATCAGTTTCTTGAATCTTGACGTCAGCTTGGATTGTCGAAACTTGAGAGTAACAAACCATTAAACTTCACAGTGAACCACAATCAACAATAACATAATATTTTTTGTGATTTTGCAGTTTGTTGTCACAATCACATGGTCATGAATTTTGGGCAGAACAAGTAAAATATTTCATAGGATGATACGCAATAGTGTTCAGATTTAGCACATTTAATTTCATAAGGCACATACAAAAACCTGAGTCGCAAGATCAGTCTTTGGCGTCGCCAATGCCATCCGCGTTAATAGCAAACATAGCTTCGGCCTCTGGTAGACATGGAGAGTCGTAGATCTTACAGATTCGGGTCTCGCCTCGTCCTTTCCGAAGGTATAATCTGTGGGATACATAACATACGTGCCTGTAAAATACACTCCGAGGCCCTAGGAGACATGTAGCTATAATTTATGCAGATCACCAATTGAAATCTGAAATGCAGAACATATATTTCATAGGATCGTATTATATTTATGTTGAGAGAAATGTTGAGCTTTTCTATTGAATTTGTTCTTGGGGCGTAGGATAGCCAATTTACGCACCTAGTCAGTCGCTTCCGATCAGTGGTCATCTCTTGCGACTCACCATGCCTCAAATGAATCGATGATAAGGCCGAAGACTCAAAAGTCACTTCATGTATTGTACATCAACAATTGCTGTTTTATTTACTATGCATGCTGATGCCACGTATACATAGTATCGCGTTGTTAGTAGATTGATGATGTGTGCACTGTGCAGTGATTTTGAACATCGATGGACCTTTATGGTCACCCACGAACATTAATGCACCCTCATTTGGCCCACAAGGTACATATTCCCTACCTATGTAGTATACAGTACGGTACATACATGTAAAAAACATACCGTGTGGTGGTTTGTGCAATGCTCCTTTGAGTCCGCTTTCTTGGACCACATACCATCACGTAAAGGACATACCGTGTAGTGGAGGCATGTGCGATGATGTTACCACCGATGGGTTTCTTCGGGGCAGCCGTGAACATTGACGCTCCATCTTCGGCCCACATACCATGACGCTATACCCAGCGTTTACCATACATTCTGAACATATGTGATTCAACATCCCAAAAGGGAGCACTTGTTGTTTCACGGTTAAGGAGATATAGCGCAAAAAAGGGGAGCAAGTGACAAAAGTTGAAATTTGACTTTTTGGTTTCAGTTTGTATATAATACCCCAAAATTAATTTTAAAAGG
>WNLI01132738.1:0-10224 GCA_025802215.1 Wirenia argentea
ATTTACAGATTTTACGTGACAAAATGACACAAATTCGCGCATTTGGCGCGAAATAAGCGTGCAGCGTGAACGCTGGTTAGTACCACAGTGGTAGAGTGCTCAAACCTGGGCCGCGGACAATTTTTGTGCCATTTTCCCTGTGTTTCTGTAATTCTTTTGGGTAAAGAACTTACCTCTGCAAACCTCCACTAGTTTAGTGCCTAAATTGAGCTGCTGGGGACCGGTAGATTTCGTATGAATTCTGCTGACTACTTTCCGATGTCTTCGAAGATGGAAATATCCTGCCCACATACGGTGGTTTTCTTCGCGTTCTCTTTCCCCACTGCGATAACATTTAACTTTCGCTCATTTTACATGCTACTGGCGTCGGGCAGCCCCATTTTGATAGCACTCCCTTGAAATGAGTCTCACTTACACATACGTCATGGCTCTCTAGGATGTGGTCATATTCCATACCTACTGGGCATGATCAATCTTAGTTTAACAAAATTTTGGACAAATGCAGACACGGAATTGATGGAATTTTCCCATTGACACACACTGATACAGTACTGGCTGATTGAACTATACAAACCGGGAGGACATGGAATTGACAAGATTTCCGCAGACTCCAGATGCCGAATAACTCGTGGTACTACAATGGTGGTATATCGGGTATGTTTGTTGTTGACTATCGCATATCATCCACCATACAGTATGTATGATTTGTGCAGTTAATAAATTACAAACCAGGAGGACAGGGAATTGATGGAATTTTTCCTCTGATCCCAGCCGCAGAACAACTTGTCGTCCTACAATGGTGGTGTATATGGTCGTGTAATATATCTACCATAATTATCATGCATTTCCAAAATTTGACGATACCGGTAAAAAGTTAATGAGCCTAACCGGGGGTACAAGGTATTGACGGAATTTCCCCCCTCACTCCAGCCGCAGAATAACTTGTGGTCCTACAATGGTGGTGTATGGGTGTGTATATCCGCGTGACTGGTGCGCTACTTCTCTGGCCACAACTCTCTGGTGCTGTTCGATCTGTACTGACTACTGGAAATATACGAACCAGGAGGACAAGGAATTGACGGAATTTTTCCTCGGACCCCAGCGGCAGAATAACTCGCGGTTCTACAGTGGTGGTGTATGGTGCGAATATTGGACAAATATACCATGATATGTACTGTATATACCAGTCAATTTAATGAGCCTAACCAGGAGGACATGGAATTGATGATATTTTTCCACGGACGCCAGCCGCAGAATAACTCGTGGTTCTACAATGGTGGTGTATGGGTGTGTCTATTGCTTACTATCGCATATCGTGCATCATATATGTATGATTTGTGTAGTTAATAAATTGCAAACCGGGAGGACATGATATTGATGGAATTTTCCATGAATTTCCCACTCACTCTAGCCGCAGAATAACTAGCGGCTGTAGAATACAATTATGTAGTTTTATATCGGAATAGCCTATACTGACTAATGGAAATATACAAACCGGGAGGACATGGTATCGACGGAATTTTTCCCCTCACGCCAGCCGCAGAATAACTCGTGGTCCTACAATGGTGGTGTATATCCGACTAATATATTATCCATTTCCAAAATTTGTAGTACCAGTAAAGTTAATGGGCCTAACCAGGAGGACATGGTATTGACAGAATTTTTCCACAAACGCCAGCCGCTGAGTAACTTGTTGTCCTACAATGGTGGTGTATGGGTGTGTATATCCGCATGACTAGAGCGCTTCGGCGGTTTTCTGGCCATGACTCTGGTGCTGTTCGATCTGTACTGACTACTGGAAATATATGAACCAGGAGGACAAGGAATTGACGGAATTTTTCCCCTGACGCCAGCCGCCGAATAACTTGTGGTTCTATGGTGTATGGGGGTATATATCCGTGTGACGGGTGCGCTTCGGTGGTTTTATGGCCACGATTCTTTGCCGAAATTCGGTCTATACTAAATACTGGAAATATACGAACCAGGAGGACAAGGAATTGACGGAATTTTCCCCCTGACGCCAGCCGCAGAATAACTCGTGGTCCTACAATGGTGGTGTATTGGTGTGTATATCCACGAAACGCGACCGCTAGATGCACAATATGTATCAGTTTTGCAGTTAATAAATTACAAACCAGGAGGACAGGGTATTGACGGAATTTTCCCACGGACACCAGCCGCTGAGTAACTCGTGGTCCGGTGGTGTATGGGTGTGTATATCCGTGTGACGGGTGCGCTTCGGCGGTTTTCTGGCCACGATTCTTTGGTGAGGTTTGGTGTAGACATGAAGAGTTCACGCATGAAATCTGTCGGCCAGATGTCCGTACGGAAATAGTCGACGGTCGACTCCAAAGTTAAAAGGATCTCGGTCACGTAGCTCTGGAAAGACATATAACAAAATATTTTGCTGTATTTGGTGTGGTGTTTTCCATATAAAGATATTCTTAACTACCAGTACTGTATATTGTTTTTATAGATTAGAGTCAAAGGTACAAACATTTCAGAAATTATTAGTACAATGCATTACGAAATTACTGATATAATTCCCCTATTTTTTTCAATTTTATTTGAGTTATATCAGATGATTTCTCAAATTAATTTTTCATATGTGCATGGCAATAGTATATACCCAATACCCAGCATAGTGTCATACACAGCAGACACTACAAAACATAACACCGGTATGCGTTTATTTTATAATTACTATTTTCAATTTCGTAATTCGCACGGAACACTAAACCAAAGTACCATGCATAACTCCATGAGGAATATAATACGTCTGGTAAGCCTCTTTGATAAAAAAGATTTCAGACAAAACACTATGCACAAATTTGCATTAATTTTTTCCCTTTAACCCCATAGCTGTATGAGCACAGAAGTGGGCGCATAGAGTGCTGCCACACAATGTTCGGTAACAAAATGACATCATTACAAATTACAATTTGGCTACTAGGCCAAATGTGTAAGAAGGTAACGTAACTGACGTCTTTTAAATTATATTATTAGTACCTGCATATCATCCCCCTGTTCGGCAACAGTTTCCACTAAGCGTGAGAGTATGTCGGACAACATTTGTGTGGAGGCACGTGTCATCAGCGCTCGTACCACCTGTGGGGACATATCTCGCATATCATATATCAACATATCTCGCATATCATCACATATCATAAAACCTGTCATCAGATATGTCATCTACTTGTTCGGCAACAGTTTCCACTAAGCGTGAGAGTATGTCGGACAACATTTCTGTAGAGGCACGTGTCATCAGCGCTCGTACAACCTGTGGAAAGATATCACACATATAACAAAAGTATGTCACAACTCCCTGCTATGTTACAGTTTCCACCAATGGTGACAGTATGTCAGACAGCATTTGGTTGATGCTCGTGTCATCACGAATCGCATACCACTTTGCAGCACATGTGACAAAATATCGAACTATCAGAAACTGTATATCAAGCTTTGCAGAATCTTAGTAATCGTTACAATATGCAAAGTCCTAAGACACTCTAGCACATGGGCTGAATCATGACTGCGGTCTGTATTATATGCGTATTGGATCTAAACAAATTGCTGTTGTGGTTCTTTTTTTTCATTATTGATTTAAATATAACATCAGATAAAACCTAGAAGGAGTGACCAGCTTAGTGGCGCGATGAATTAGTGCAAAGCAACATGTAGGCCAACATGCCCAATTTTGTCTACTAAAGCCATTAGGATATCACATCTGAAATGAGCGACCAGCAGGTGACGAGATGAAAAGGATTGGAAAAACTGTAGGGCAATCTGGCCATGTCTGTTTCGCAACCATGCATTGGTGCCAGTTCTTTACATACATAGACTAATTATATGCATTACTTATTTATTACAACACACCTGAAATGAACGACCAGCGTAATGGCGCGATGAACACGACAAAGCAAGCTGTAAAGCGATCTGTCCCAAATGTTTTACCATCAGCACATAGACTATACATCATATACGGTACTTACATATGAATTTACATAACAGACCTGAAATGAACGACCAGCATAATGGCGCGACTAACAGGACAGAACAAGCTGTAGATCAACTCACCCATCGTTTTCCAATTAGCACATAATCTATACATGCTTACATAGCTCTTACATAGCTCTACATATTTATGAATTCATAATATGATAACACACCTGAAAGGAACGACCAGCGTAATGCCGCGATGAACAGGACAAAGCAAGTTGTAAAGCGATCTGGCCCCACCGTTTCTCAACCAACGCCATCGGTGCCAGTTCCTTACACACGTAGACTGTACATCGCAGTAGGTAGGCTAGTTGGTCGGCGCTTTGGATGGACAACGTTTTTGATGTGATGTCCTCATAGCTCCACATTGGTTTGCCTTTCCTGTGAAATGCACAAGGATTATATTACAATGGTGCTTGTCTGTGCATGGTAACATGGAGAAACGTGAATTTTAGGTATAAAAGAGCATTTTTTTTACAATATTTTATGCTTGGAATAATGGGACATACATACTGTACTGAACGGAGGATCATTCCCCATGCAGGTCCGAGGATGGCGTTTTTCTCATCAAGGCCACTATAGAACCAGAAAGATAGACACAACTTTTTAGGATCAATGCTATTCCCTAATATGAAACAGGGAACCGGAAACTTTGATCACACAATTTGGAAAGCCTGTGGCTCTCCAAGGTAAATAGGTTGATTATGGAATAAGAGGAGAGTATTGGTAATGTCTCTTGATTTCCTGGTGTTCTGTGGGTGAGAGGACATTTCCCTAGCCTCAGTTTACCAAGCCAGAAATATTGTTAGCGATTGTATATTCACCTTCACAGGTGGTATGGGTTGGGCAATGGGCAATAAGCTTGTGCTACTCGCGCAGCAATTACGTGCAGGGTCTATAATAGCACGGCGCAACGGGACGGTATATAAGTTAAGTGTTTTAACTATTTTAACAGCTAACCTGCATTCGAGCATACTGAGGACAGTTTTAATAGCCTCCTCAACATTGTTGAATGAGTCTGGATCGGGACTGATCGTGGTGTCAGCGTCCTCTACCAGGGTCATGTTACTGTCCACACTATAGGTGGATTGGGAGAGGGCTGAGTGGAGGTCTGTGCCATCTCCTGAAATGTCCATATTGTAGCTTTGTATGACCATTGACCACACACTGTTACTACATCTTGTAACATGAATTATACGTGATATGGTTGACTGATCGTGGTATTGGTGTGCTCTACCAGGGTCATGTTACTGTCTACACTGTAGGTGGACTGGGAGAGGGCTGAGTGGAGGTCTGTGCCATCTCCTGAAATGAACAGATACTAGAATGTAGCCTTAAGGATCATGCATTATTTAGAAAGATGAATGACATATGGTGAAATGGTAGTGTCAGCGTCCTCTACCAGTGTCATGTTACTGTCTACACTGTAGGTGGACTGGGAGAGAGCGGAGTGCAGGTCTACACCATCTCATGAATTGAACACATGATGTATTATATGTACAGCCTTGTATGAGCATTAATTGTAGGGAAATCTAGTATAATCAGTTAGACAATGAAGTAATGGTGGTGTTAGTGTCTTCTATTAGTGTCATGTTACTGTCCACACTGTAGGTGGATTGGGAGAGGGTTGAGTGTAGGTCTGTACCATCTCCTGGAATTAACGTATACCATCATGCAAATCAGACAGCATTTTTCGTTTTAAAAGTGTTTTTGGATGTAAAAAAAATCAGTTTGAACTTTCTGGGGTCGGGTTGGATATTATTTTTTCGGGTCGCATCAGGTTTCGTGTCTAATGGGTTCGGGTCAGGTTGCCAAATTAGATCATCACTCAACATTACCTAAAGCATCTTTCAGGTAGTTAGGTCAACCTTACTACCAATGAGGAGCCTTGCTATGACAGTGTGGTCATAAAAAGCCCGATGAGTGTGTTTAGAAAAGAGGAGTAGATGTAGATGCAGATGTAGAATATCACATGAAGCATCTTTGAGGTGAGGTACAAGTGACAATGCATCAGTAAGGTCAACTTTGCTACCAATGAGGAGTCGTAGTATAAGGATATGGTCATAAGATGCCTAGATGAATATTGAGTATGTTTAGAAGAGAGAAGTAGTAGTAGAACATACCTGACGTATCTTCAAGGTGGGGTACAAGGAATGAGGTATCGGAGAGCTCCACTTACTACCAATGAGGAGCCTTGCTACGAGAGTGTAGTCATGAGAGGCCAAGATGAGTACCGGTACATATACTAGTAGGAGTAATCGTAGGAGTAGAACATTACCTGAGGCGTCTTTGAGGTGGGGTACAAGTGACGAGGAGTCAGTGAGGTCCACTTTACTACGAATGAGAAGCCTTGCAGCGGTGTGGTCATGGAAGGCGAATATAGGTTATAGTGGGATAGCAATCATAGCATATACGAGAACTAGGAGCAAGGGTAGAATATTACCTGAAGCATCTTTGCGGTGTGGTACAAGTGATGCGCCATCAGTTAGGTCCACTTTCCTGCCAATGAGTAGCCTTGCTATGAGGGTGTGGTCATGAGAGGCGGGAGTGTCGGTTATAGGATATAGGACGATGTAGGAGAACTAGGAGACATAGAAGTAGGACATTACCCGACGTATCTTTGAGGTGGGGTACAAATGACGAGGCATCAGTGAGATCAACTTTACTGCCGATGAGGAGCTTTGCTATGAGAGTGTGGTCATGAGATGCCAAGAGTGTATGCTATAGGATATAGGAGAAATAGGAGTAACGGTAGGAGTAGAACCTTACCTGAAGCATCTTTGAGGTGTGGTACAAGTGATGAGGCGTTGGTAAGGTCAACTTTACTCCCAATGAGGAGCCTTGCTATAAGGGTGTGGTCATGAGATGAGTACGGATCGTAGGAGGTGATTAGGCTTATAGGAGAAGTAGAAGTAGAAGTGTACAGTATACTGTAGCATTACCTGAATCATCTTTGAGGTGTGTTACAAGGGATGAGGCATCAGTAAGGTCAACTTTGCTACCACTGAGGAGTCTGGTCAATGGAGGGTGTGGTCAATGGAGGTTACGATGCCCAGAGGAGTCTTGCTATGAGGGTGTGGTCAATGGAGGTGAGTGTATAGTTATAGGAGGATATAGGAGAACTAGTAGGAGTAATGGTAGGGGTAGAACCTCACCTGAGGCATCTTTGAGGTGGGGTACAAGTGACGAGGCGTCAGTCAGGTCCACTTTACTACCGATGAGGAGCCTTGCTATAAGGGTGTGGTCATGAGATGCAAGGAGGAGCAGGACATTCTGCAGCAGTTTCTTACAGTGTTCGTACACCAGCAGCTTTGTATGGTCTAGACCTGTAATATAAATAACGATATATAAATAACGATATACTTGGTGACTGGTGAGACAAGTTGACAACACAACCAAGACGCACCTGAGCAAATATACAACAAAGCAAAACACAACCATGACACACATACTGTACAGTAAAAACATGACCACAGCTCAGCAAACACATATATGTTCAAACAAAAACTAACTACGGTATGAAGTGAAACAATCACTGTAATGCATAGTGTAGCAATAAACACTACCACAAGGTTTATTGTAATATTAATTAATAGTGTATATTTCTATATCATTACTTAATCGAATACGTCAAGTTCTTCCACACTACGGTTAGCCTTTTCAGAAAACACTAGGTTATTATAATCAATCAGTTTTCTCAAATTCCCCAAAATTAACTGCCCTCACACTCTCTCCAAAACAATGATGTCATATCAAATTCTCATATAATAAATATGATTCTGGATTTCCCAATAATGTTACAGGTAAAATGTCATCGTACTGTATATGCCATTTCTAAAACCAATGTCATAATACTTTGTGACATCATAGACTATTCGCAAAGGTCACGACATGATGGACCAGCTTGAAAAGCACTAGATACTTTAGTAGCCTACAGTACATGTAGTTATGTGGACCAAAGAAAATATGTACATATGTCTGAAGGATACAACCCCCAAGTACAAATAAAACACCAGGGACAGTCCATAAACTGAAAATCATAGAATGGACAATAAAGAATTAACAGCATAACACGTTAACATGTTAACTTGTACTATTACACTACAGACATCAAGGAAATCCCATGAAATGCGCGGCAAATGACACCCGCGCATGTACACATAATGTTCTGACCGGCATTAGCTTCAACGAAGATGACAGGTGCGCGTTAGCTTACAGGTATTTTGAGTTTTTAAAAAGTTAAAATTTGCCTAGTATAGTTAGCCTATGTTGTGAACTAGACAGTTTTGCATAATGGAAAGAGGCCGTTTAAAACATAACAAAAAATAATACAAAAGTATAAAGTATGTATAAAAACAGCAAAAAATTACATACCCAAAAAGATGATGTGCAGCATAAGTGGGAGATTGGCTGACCAGTCAATTTCCAGTCCATCCACCACAAGGTCAGATAGGAACATCACTGCTATATTGGACCTAAAACAGTATAAGGCAATGTCGAACAGAACAAAAAAATGAAATGATATGCCATACGCAAAAACCGTGGAACACAACAATGTACTGACATTATGTACCCGACTTGTAAATCCAGTTGATGCACGCGTACATCGCGCAGTACCAAGCAGTGCAGTAGTGGTTACGTGATGAGAGAACTATCTTGTGCATACATGCAGGGCTTATGGTGTAGTGATCTGCACTCCAGTACTACCTCAACGGGTGCTTCGGCTGAGGGTTCGCGCTTGGCTGCAACTATTCAAAGTGGGATTTTTCCTACATTGCAATATGGACAGATTACAATCATTGACTGGCACATCACAGGTATACCAGGCGCGCGTGACTGTGACCTTTGCCCCTTACAACAGTGACAACTAAGTGCTGACTATGTCATCATATCCGTGAAGGCAACATGAGTTACCGAAACTCGCAGCCTCGAATCAGTGAGTTAAATTTTGTAAACTCATCATCTTCTTCCGACGTTGTTCCCACTTTCAGCAGGGTCCGCCGCTCGAATCTTATTCCGCCAAGAGTGTCTGTCAGTTGCGTCACTTTCCGTCATGTTTAATTTTGCCAAGTCCGCTTTAATAACATCTGTCCACCGTAACTTTGGACGTCCCCTACTACGTTTACCGCCTACTGGCATTTCTTTAACCACTCTCAAAATATGTTCTCCATCACGTCTAACCACATGACCTAACCACCGTAGTCTGGATTCTCTCATTTTGTCACTTATTTTGGCAACACCTGCTATCCTCCTTATATCCTCGTTTCTTTTATGGTCCTTCAGTGATATACCCAGCATCCATCTTAACATCCTCATCTCAGTCCTCTCCATTTTCTCTTCCTCTTTCTTTTTCACAGCCCACGTCTCGCATCCATATAGTAAAACCGGCCTAACAACAGTACGATAGATCTTTCCCTTCACTCTTGTTGACATTCGTCTATCTACAATATATGATATGTATAATTATGTATAATTATGTACAGTGTATGTGTATAGATTACAGTTGTAAATAATAATATTTAGGCTACATCCTACACCCAAAACTCGTGAGGCGGGTGAGGGTGAATACATTATTATAAAACGTAAACCATTTTCAAGAAAATTACTGCACCATGAAAAAGTACATGCAGTATAATATCCGATGACTGGTTACCTCTCTCATATCGATGTCTCCCGAATGTATCCCATGGTATGAATACTCGTGTACTTGTCCAGTGTGTATTTATCTCATATGTATTCCTCCCATGATCCCATCTACAATACAATCCTCCTGGGTTCACTCCTCCTGTGTGTATCACTTCAGTGTTGTTCCCTCGCGTCTTTGTCTCTCCTGTGTGCATCACTCCCGTATATATTAGTAACATTACAATGCTCTATTGTGCATTCCTCCCGTGTATATACCGGTACCTCGTTCGTGCATTACTCTCGTTTATCCTCATGTGTGCATACCTCTCGTGTAATACATCCATTGCGTGTGTATTTGTTCTGTATACATTCGCCCCACTTGCATTCCTCTTGTACACATCCCTCTCGTGTTCGTATATACCGTGGACGTCCGGGTGTATTTTCCTCCCGTGTACATAAGTGCCGTATCCAACATCACCTATCCATGTGCATCCCTCCCGTGTCCATTCCTCCTGGTCTACTCTAGGTCTAGGTCTACGTTGGTATCCTGGCATGGACTTCTTGGAAGTGTTGTTGCCAGCGTTTCAATATGGTTCGGTC
>WNLI01132849.1:0-10224 GCA_025802215.1 Wirenia argentea
AAGTAACTTACTTAGGGATAGTTCACACCAATCAACCAGCTTATTACCGTATACATGCTTCGTCGTTATTTGGCCTACTAGGTAATGTGACATAGAAATATCATTACATGCACTTCCTATCGTGGTATTTAACCAAAATATGAGTTAGGTTTATTACAGTTTGGCCGATTTGTTACAATCAGATAAGCCTATGTACCTTTAAGATGGCGGACGAGTTACATGCTTTTGTAATGACAGCGACGTTATGCTATTCGAACTGTCTTACGTCGCATTATTCTTTTTTTTTATACACGAACAAATCATACTACATTATGTATATATTACAGTATACCGTATTTATATGCCGATTATGGACAAAAATGACACTTTAAAAAAATATTCGCACATAAATAAAAATGCCTGTCATCACCTAGTTACTCTGATCATAGGGTGTTCGGTCACTTCGGTGGTTTAATTCTAGGACCAATATGATCAGAGTAGCTAGCTGATGACCGGCATTTTTTATTTTTTTTTGTGAATAATTTTTTATGTTATCACGAACAAATATGACACATTTTTTACTTTTCAAAAATGACACTGTAAATCCGGTTTCCCACCGAGCCGAGCAGCATTTTCCACAGGGTAACCCCCGCTTTAGGCAAAACTTCAATTGTGAAACCAACATTTCCGTTCTAGCTACCGTATGTCATGGAACAAGACGTAACATACGGCATTGTCTATGTCTATATTATGCACGCGACAGTGTGAAATAAGGAACTACGCCAGACCAATTTGGCTAATATTACACGTAAAAAGACATATTAATTAGCTAATAACAGTGAATCGAGTGAAGTAGTTAACGTAATGTAATTGCGCTGCCTGTACGTTGTATGTCTAGGACATAATGACATATCTATGTAGAGTGTATGGGTTAACAGGAGCATCCTCTTGCCTGTGGGTCAAGACAACTCGACCACCAGTAACTCGAAACCACGGTCACCTCGCTATGTCAATTCGCCCACAATATTTCTGCAAAGGCAATTCATCCCAATCCAATTGTAAGTATAAAAAAACGACGTTGGGAGGGTTTTTGCGACAATCACCCTCACAATCTCGTATACAGATACCTCCATTACAGTCTATTGGTTGGATTCTTTGTATAAAATACGTGTACTGAAATATAACAACTTAAAAAGTGTTTATCAAAGAACAACAATCGCAAGCCAGAGAAGACAGTTTACAGTATGGGTACTATGTAGGCGCCATGTCGTACTGTCATTACCGGGTAGGGTGGGGTAAGTTTTCACAGGGCAAATGTAATTTTTGAGACAACTTACCCCAGCCCCCCCCCCTACTTGGAGCAGACGCTAAAGACTAGGTAATACCACCGCACCCACCCGCCTCCGACCTACCCCAACATCTGACCTGTACATTCTCTCGGGAATTGCACCGCCACAAATTCGCAGACACATTATCGCACAAAATGAAAGATCAAAGACACTTGTAGACCCGAGACACAACCTGTACCTCCACAACCATGTAACCAGCCGACTACGATCCAGGCACTGTTTTATGAACAAGATAGTTCCTCTTGTAACGAATTAAACCACCTCCCGCACGACTCGCTACATGACATGGAGGTAGAAGCCTGCAAAAACCACGACCTCCACCCGAAGTAAAGCCTCCCTGTTGGGAAGACCTGCCGTGGAAGACTTGGCGTGCAGCGAACCGTGTATGCATTGGGAAAGCTGCGCGCGACACCTGCAGAAAAAAAGAAATGGGGCTACGAGGAAACTGATTTTTGCTTATGTGGGCATGTACCGTGTGACCTGTTACATCTTATGTGAACACTATGGTCCTAGATGAGCGTTGATGACATAACAGAAATCAATGATACGACAAAACGATGGCTCGAACTGATTGCAGACACGATGATGATGACTGCCGCAAAATAGAATTATAATCTCCCATAATTACCACAGTGATATCTTCAAAAATGTTTAATTTCTTTATGTCAATATAATGGTAATGTATAAATGTTTAATTTCTCTACGTCAATATTAATTGTACTGTATAATAATTGTCATAATCAATGCTATGACACCAATTAATAAGGCACAATAACCAAGCGATTGCGGTGTTTATGGTTTAATAATACAATGTACTGTATAATCTCTATAAAGTAGCTACTTGGCTCTTAGTAGGGATTGATCTCCCTTGCCTTATCGTGATAAAATTATAATACTCTCCCTTTGGCGACTATCTCTCACTCCGCACACACACACAGCCATCATAATCAGGTATTCCTTACACGTAATCACAATCAGCACTATCCCCAATTCAATCGCTTCCCAATTTGTCCAAATTATCGCTAGAACGTCTCCAATCATCGCCAGCTATTACCCACCAAAACCGGAAGTAGTTATATCTCCCACCGGAAGTAATACATGACCGCCCGTGCGCTATACACACCGAAAGCGATGTAGATTCTACAGTTACTGTAGAGTGTAGACAAAGTTCGCCGAGATAAATCGATGCCTATACACATGACATTGGCGGGTAGAGTACAGTGTAACGCGGCGGTCTAACACCGGCCAACTGTTTGTTTGGGCGCGTTTTTACGGCTAAAATCTGCTCTCCGTTATTGAACTATGGCGATTTTTGTGTTTTATTACTGTTTCTGTAGATATATATTCACTCTTTATGTGAAAAACGACTGTAAATTTGTAAAGTAACTATTTTTGTTGACGTTTTTACGACTTAGTGAGGATATGTATAGGTTAGTCTACGGTCCGTTACACATATGGTTTTAGTCATTCACTGTGTATAAGCAGGTTATGACCTATCTCGGCTTGTGATTTTCGGTGTTCACCATAGTGTAGGTATATAGTGATTGATTGATTGATTGATTGATTGATTGATTGATTACATGAGTGTGAATTAGAGTATAGATACAGTAACATATATACACCTGTCTCTTTTAGGATACGGGGTACGTACTTTATTATACGTTTATGTATAGCTTTAGAATGCGTTGATCTTACAGTACAGTCATGTATCTGCTTTACGTAGGCCTACATGATACGAATTGAAATAGCCTACAAGTAGACATAGGTACGTAGAATAGACTATACTACGTTATATTAAATCAATCGTCTATGCACTTTTGTTATATTAAAATTCAGGATTGTTTATAACTTAATAGTGTTGTTACAGTATTTAAAAGGATTAAGTAGGATACATAATACATACATACGTACGGATATAGCCAAATGTGATTTTGTATAATATTATAATGTACATTCGGTTTATGTGTTTTTACGTGTTTACACGAATATCACGAATATTATATACCATCAGAGAGTAACATATTATGTATAAAACAGTAGGAGCCGTTTGCACACGCATGCATTGTCGGTGGTAGCATCCATTAAAGAAGGAACTTTTTCCGCATAGTATTATGCTTGCCTGAATCTGTTGATTGTAAATACGGATCCCGTAGATTTTTGGATAGGACGTCTGCGAACCCCGTGATTGATGTATTCAGACTTCAGTTGGTGGCTAGCGCGCCCCGCATTTCTCAGGGTTCAGGATTCGCCATCGTCCACTCGCTCTCACCCGAGCTATCTGTCCGTAACGGTTTATGGTGTAGGGAGGGAAGTGCATTGACAATGCATCATTGTTGATGTGGAATAACTGTGCTTCCATGCATGTAGAAGCGACATATCGTAATTTCGAAACGCGACGTAACTAAAATAGGGACGAAATTACATACAGTATCATGTGCCCTGTGTTCTTATGCATTCCATATTCCCACTCGAACCCTACGAGATCCTGTATTCTAAAAAGAGCAAAAATCTCCATCAGTAAACATCACATGTATACGCGAGGCTATGGGGGAAACTTAGGGTATGCGTGCTATACGAGATGTGACCTCTCTTCGCATGGCTAATGTCAGTATAGTATTTTACCAGTATATGATTACCGATGCTAGGGCAAACGTCGCATCATAAATATTGCATCAATAGAATTATGGCATAAGTGGTATTTTACCAGTATTGCTAACGACGTTAAAGCAAATACCCCACAATAAATATTACATTAACATAATCATAAGTAGTATTTTACCGGTACAGCTACACCGTTAGATCAAAATATCCCAACATAAATATTGCATGAACAGACTAATGTCATAAGTTTACCGATAAAGACATCGATGTTAGGGCAAAAAGCGCCATAAATATGACATCAACACGTTATGTCATAAGTAGTATTTTACATCATCTTCGATCAGCCGTATTCCCATCATCTGTATGGTGAGCCGCGTGGATTTTATGTCTCCATCCCGTTCTGTCATGTGCAGCATAGTCTGTAGCTCCGATTTCAGGCATGTCACGTTTGATTAGGTCTGTCCACCTCAACCGTTGACGCTCTACAATCCGTTATTGGATAAGTCCATTGTTTTATGACAGTAGCACCATCCCTTCTAACCACGTGACCATACCAGATTAATCTTGATTTTGTCACTAATGCCGCCGACATCCAAATTCTCTCGAATTTTACTGTTTCTCAAATCTATCCCTTAGTGAAACCCCCAATATCCACTTCAATATCTGCATTTCGTTTCGTTCAATGAGTTGTTCTCAGCATTGCCCATACTGTATCTCTTCAACTTCAGCGTGTAACTCGACAGCGCCTTGCAGCATGTACGTCTCTGCCCAATACAAGTAGTATTTTACCCGTACAACCAACAATGTTGAAGCAAATGTCGCATCATAAACATTGCATCAACAGGTTATGTCAGAGGTTCGCGGTTATGAGATGTGCTCTTTACTAAATCGATGCTGTGATCCCTTACGCCAATCTATCACACATCCCGTGTAAATGCCGTCACTCACTTACGCAATCATGTCACTTTCTTAATATGATGAACATACAAAATCAATTTGTGAGATAATATCTCTTCACATAACGATACATGATACATTCTATGATAACGGGGTTTTGGTGATACGGTTGTCTTGATATGCGACCCCAATATAAACCGCAATTTGTAGCATCTTCAATGTGAAGTTCTTGAACATGACATTAGCATAACGTTTCATCAGGTTGGAAGTTAGATTTTAGATTTTAGTTTAGATTTTAGTTCTAAACACAACGTATCACTAGTAGTAACTAATCTTTACATTTAAACACAAGAATAGTTACCTATAGCTGACCGTTTCGGTGCACGTCTGTCACCTTCCTCAAAGCTACTGCCGTGGTAGCTGGGCATGCGCAAGGCCAGGTCTTTTCCTGCACTGACGTTACTGTCTGTAGGCTATTGCTTGCTAGTCAATAGGGAGTACTATCTTAGAACTGCGTCCGGATTCCATTTTAGAGTATAGGTAACAATCGAACAGCATTGGGATTGAGATGTACACGATGTGTACCGTAGTTTGTCCAAGACGAGGTATCGAACATCCAAGCTAGTTAGACTCAATTCTGTCAAATTGGCCAAAACCGGTCTTATGAACGATTACGATTAGCCTAGTCGGAGATGGTTTCGTGGAGGTGGTGGATAGTGGATCCGTCTTCGATATCAACATGATAGGACACTATACGATAATCTTAATTGCTATACAGCTCCATATTTTAGGGGTTGGTCCTTAATTTGAGGAACCGACGTCTTCCAATTAAATATGCGGATGTCTTGATCGGTCACGGACCTTGGCTTTTAGACAACCGTAGTTGGGGATAGCAAATAATGCCCACGCCGTCTCAAATTAGGAAGACGTAATTGACTAATTTATTCAGTCTGACTATTATAATTACAGAGATAGGTACAGTACCAAAAATCTAGTGTGGTACTCGCATTTTAGCAAACAAATACAATCATGTGAAGCTGTCTTTGGTACTGTTTCTTCACATTTTTGTTTTACCGAATTGTAGCTAAACCATTCAGAATTTATAGTTGTAATACGTACATTCCGTTTGAAAGGACTGTGTATACTCGTATATTGTAGGAATAGGTCTATGTGTGCAAATTGAAGGAACTAGCTACGTATAATGTGGTAACCTAATTTATCATTGTTTGTATATTCAGCTTAGTGTAATGTAGTGATTAATTAGTTGTACACATCGATGACAATATTGTGCCAAATATGTCATATTATATGTCAATCGAATCAGTTGTAACTTGACTTGGTAGCCGAAGTTAGCTTGCTTTCTTCTGCAGCTTAATTATCTGCAGTTTAATTATCTCCACGCAGTCTAATAATGGCATGATGAATCAAAACTATATTATCAAATAAAGGTAACTTTAGTCGTGAAAAAGTAACATCATTACAATGAAAACCAATAACATAATATCGTATATTTTCCACATCTGTTTGTTTACCCTCTTCGCCGAAGTTCCAAAGACAGACACTTCGCTATGCGTGAAACAGGAAGCATCGAATATAACCGACGAAAGTAACGACGTTCGCCTGGGCTTGATGTTACCTTTCGTGGCTCAACCTGACCATTGGAAATGGACGATACACAGGATTCTACCGGCCATACAGTTAGCGAGAGAAAAAGTCCGAGAGATGGAGATATTACCTGATCATAACATAGTCATTAGCAGCTGCAACTCGAACTGCTCAACGATCCAAGCTCCGCTCGCTGCGGTTGACGCGTATATGGAGAACATCGCTCACGTATTCCTTGGACCGGTTTGTGACTACGCAGCCGCACCTGTCGCCAGGTATTCCTTCTATTGGGGAATACCTGTGCTAACACCTGGAGCTAAGGTTATCGCTTTTAGTAACAAGGAGGAGTATCAACTTTTGACGCGTGTATCGAGTACGAACGGAAAGGTGGGGGTAGCGTTCGTTGCGATGATGCAACATTTTCAGTTTTCGCACAGCGGTTTGATATTTCAGGATTTCCAACAGAGCGAAGAGGTTGGAAGGTCCGATGACTATTTCTTGGCAGAAGGGATCTTCATGAAGGCGATTCGTGTGCTACATAAACCGTTCTTCAAGAAATTCGTGGACTTAACGATAGACGATCCCGAACCGCTGCTGATTGAAGCTTCGAAAAACACGCGAGGTAGGCATACCCTTTGTACGTACTGTACTATACACTACTGTACTGTTGTTGTTGTTGTTCTTCTTCTTCTTTTTCTTCTGCTTTTTCTCCTTCTTGATTGGTTATTATTTGTGTGTGTATATAATAGCGTTCAACTTATATCACAAATACTAAACAGGTGCAAAGGTTTATATTTGCTGACATACTTTTTTCATATTTCATGATAATAACTGAAGCTGCTGTCCAGCGCGGCGGTGGGAAGCGTGCAAAGAATTTGTCTTGATGCGTGTACCTATCATAGCGAATTTATGAGCCTCGCGTTGGACCACACATGTGGTCAAAGCTTGCGAATCACCATGGCTCAAATGACTCGACCATAATTAAAGACAGTGAACTCGAAGGATTATAAAACTTCCAAGTCTAAAGGAGAAATCAGGGGAGAACGTTGCATAGATGGGGATATAGTCAAGACTGAAAGATAACCACTAACATATACCGATAACGCTTCCACTGGATCCTCCCGCGCCTCAGTACATTGCCGCATCGGAATCAAACGCTCCAGAGTATGTGAACCACGTCTGATCCAGATAGGCCTAATGGTTAAAGTTAAAATTTTGCATAATGGCATTCGCCACAAACCTTTTATTTCCTATTCCTTTTCCGTGAATTTGTTTTTATTCTGTTTGTTATAATGCTCTTCGATTATTGACAATTGCAAAAGTATCCGGATCCGAATTTGTGTCTAATGTGTGTAATGTGTACTTGACTTGGGTGGGCTGTTTACATTCTGTAGTCGTTTTCTGAACATAAACCGTATCCAATGTTCACCATGTGATGATATTAATAATGACCTGCCTAATTCACAACTAGCGTAAATGGATTCTGGAGTTCATTTCGCGCCTTTACAGACATCAACTCGTTAGGTGCTTATAATAGCATACGGGTAATTAATTATGGTAGTGCAAGGGTAGCTGACAATCCGTATTAATTACGGGAGATATGAGTGAATTACGCCAGAAAGATGACATGTGTCGGAGTCGGGTCGGCGTTTCGTGATATATAAATAATAGGCGATCGATGGTGATATATTATGGAATGCGTGACGATTTTGATATAGCGATATAGTATTTGTAATGTCGGATGGAAAATTAAAGAATATATCATTTTATGTTGATGGGATGAAATGAAGAAGCTAGATGAAGAGATGTCAAAAAGAAAACTAATGGTATCGTAATACTATAATAATGTTAGTTGTTTTAGTCAGTAGACTACCCACGATCACTCAACGAGGGAGACATATAACTGCATGCACGATAGGTCGACAACAACATCATCTTAGCCATGGCACCATCAAGCAATGAACATGCAGTTACAGTCTAAAATGGCCGAAAGTGAGATGTAAGAGAAATCGGAGTAGCAGGATTTTTTCCCCCATCTTCCATGATGCGCGACAACGGGAACAAACCAGCAGCAATCACACGAAAGCTGCCCAGTCCCCAGCAGCTCAATTTAGCCATTGAACAATAGTGCACTAGGCGATTCTTATGTATACGGTATTCGGTGTCGATTAAATTATCAGACGTAGGCCATTGTATTCCATTGCAGTCTTTAAAAAAATCGTTGGTAATAAACTTCTTTGCGCAAACAATTCGTCCAAATTAAATTTATCAGCTTAATGCTAACCGAAAGGCGTAAAACATGCGAAAATAGCATATATACGTACTACAAAAAGGAAATCAATGTTCTATATTAGCCACCCATCTGCTACTTAATTGTACATTGATGTACGGTATATCAGGAAGGTCACGCGGTGATAATTAAGACTTGAATTATCAGGAAAGCCACTCGGCGATACGAGAGCCGTCGGTAGCCCAATAAACTGCATATGTGCATTGTTTACACTTTCCAGCGTTTTTACTGTTTACTGATTACATCCAGATATTTCATCTCTTATCACGATGTGTGTGTAAGTCTCTTATCGCGATACATGTACTCGCGAGCTTAAAAACTCATACGCAGTCATAAAAAAACAGTGTCTCTATTTGTATATATATCATAAATATTTTTATAATTCGCGAGAAATTAATGCACACTAAGGAAGAAAAATCCATCAAATCGGGTTCCGTTGACCGAAAAACGTAAATCGTGTGAAAATAACTTACTCACTCGAGTAACATAATGTTCTAAATTAGCCTCCCACCTGCCACTTAATTGTACCCCCTTGATGTACCATAATATCAGGCGGTGATAAGAGAGTAGTCGGTATATAGGTAATGAACGGTTTATCTGCATTGTTTACACTCCCTCGCGTTAATGACAAGCGGGTTTTTTCTGTTTACTGATTACATCCCGATATATCAGATGTGTATTTAACTCTCTTATCGCGATGTACTCGTGAGCTTGAAACCTCACATGCATAGTCATAAAAACAGTTTTTGTATTTGTATCTCATAAATATTTTTTAAATTCGCGAGAAATTAATGCACACTAACTTACGAAGGAAGAAAAATCAATCAAATTGGGTTGCGTTGACCGAAAGACGTAAATCGTGTGAAAATAACTTACTCAGTCGAGTAACATAATGTTCTAAATTAGCCTCCCACCTGCTACGTAATTATACCCCTTGGTGTACCATAATATCAGGAAGCTCGCGCGGTGATAAGAGAGCGATCGGTTGGTAATGAACGGTTTATCTGCATTGTTTACACTCTCTCGCGTTAATGACCAGCTTTTTTTGTTTACTGATTATATCCCGATATTTCAGGCGTGTATTTATTTAATCGGATATCGCGATACACGTGTACTCGCGAGCTGGAAACTGCTTATGCATAAACAAGCAGCCTCTAAAAGATGCTTGAATCTCACGCCGACTTCTAATCTATCTGACTAATCAAGCATATTGCTCGCATATTGTTTAATATACAGGGTGTATAAAAAAAGGAAAACAGATTCCCCCCTCCCCATGTCGTGAAAAATGGGGCAGGCCTATCGCCACGTGCTATATATCATATTAAAGGCTTTTCAAAAAGCCATCAAACATGAAAATCGGGTGAGGGATAACGGAGATATTATGACACATTTTATGAGGTCATGTAAACCGTGAGCTGCACCAAGATTTATACGTGTATGATATGGGTCTAACGTTGATCATATAGCTGAAAGTAAACTACGGCTTACAATGCTGTACTCAAC
>WNLI01132960.1:0-10223 GCA_025802215.1 Wirenia argentea
TGAAATGTGTGGGCCATGAAATGTGTGGGCCATGAAATGTGTGGGCCATGAAATGTGTGGGCCATGAAATGTGTGGGCCATGAAATGTG
Source organism: Wirenia argentea (assembly GCA_025802215.1). Taxonomy (NCBI): domain Eukaryota; kingdom Metazoa; phylum Mollusca; class Solenogastres; order Pholidoskepia; family Gymnomeniidae; genus Wirenia; species Wirenia argentea. Next base: position 90 of record WNLI01132960.1, read on the forward strand.
TGGGGCAGGAAATGTGTGGGTCATGTAATGTGTGGGGCATAAAATGAGTGGTAGGTCATGAATTGTGTAGGCCATGAAATGTGCAACTCATGAAAGTGTAGGTCATGCGATGTGTACCTCATGAAAGAACATGAAATGTGTAGGACATGAGTAGGTCATGAAATGTGTATGAAGTCGTTGTGATGTTATGAGGACCTGCTCCATTGTCTAATTCTCACTATCTTATCCTCTGTAGCTAATGTTGAGCTATCATTGGACATCCGTTGTCTACCCTTGAAAAATACGATTTGGCTTTACCAATTCGATAAATGAGCATGCATCTGGACTGGGTAGCTTTCGGGTAGCCTTTGTGAGAATTCCGCTGGCTTCTTCCCGTTGTTCAAGTCTTGGATGAAAAAAACCCCGGTGGAGGTGTTGTGGAGTAAACACCACTACAACTGTAGATTATTATTGTAGTGGAAATTCGTAACTAAGTAAATTATTCAATTTCTGTATTAATAAAATTTATTGATGTATAAATATATTCAATTTCTCTTAAATTACAGCACTATGATAAAAAACAATGATATGAGATTTTATAAATGCATAATTTAGTACACCAAAATATTGATATAATATTAACATTGAAATACTATTATAACGACTATATATTATTTTACTGCATATTATTGTCTATTAATATGGATATATTATTATCCTACAAACTATATCAATTTACACTAATATTCATTACTAATCCAATAAAATTAATGCCTAAATCACCAATTAAAATATGCCATCATAAATTTGCACTATACTACAGTAGGTAGTCCTCTAAGTCTCAACAAACCAACTGAGAATCGGAGTAGCGCAGTCGTCAGCATGTGACTACACAGTATACTATACTGGGAGGGCTTTCCTGTTCAATACTGGTTTGTTGTCTTCGCTGTTGTGTCCTTAGGCAAGGCATCTGAGATGACCCGCTTTACTGACTCGGCTGTCACACTAGACGTGCGTTGCGTAGAGATATTGCAGTCTTCTTTGATAAACGTGGAATAAGGCTGTGCAATATTGCAAATGTCAATGTGCAATACCAACATCTTTTGATGGACAGAAGATCAAAAAGTGCGCTGTACAAATGATACACTTTTACTTTACTTTTAGAATGCCTTGAATTAGAAAAAATCGTCGTTTTTGTAGGGTTCGCACTCACTACATCTCACACAAGAATCCAGTGCTCTAACCAGTACACCGCGAGCCCACCATGTATTAACAATGTCCAGTTCCATACAACTTCACGTCATCGTAACCAACTCCTCTGATGACGTCGGATGAATCGCAACTGTTTCATCGAACTGTGCTTTTCTGGCGCCCATTTTGACGGCAACAAAGTTCAACCTCACGACCTTTCGGACGAGAAGCCAACCTCCTAACCACTACACCACATACCAACAATGTCCAGTTCCATAAAACCTCAAGTCATCGTAACCAACTCCTCCGATGAAGTCGGATGAATGGCGACTGTTTCGTCAAACTGTGATTTTGTGGCGCCCATTTTGACGGCAACTGAGAATCCCTGCAGCATTTCATCACATCCACTCCCCACCATGTGTATGCCGACAACCTGTGGGGAAAAAAACACAAAACATAAATTACACCTCCATAAATTTTTACAGCGACAGAGAAACCTTGGAGCATTTCATCACATCCACTCCCCACCATGTGTATGCCAACTACCTGTGGGCACAACACACAAAACATTAATGTTACACCATCACCATACATTTTAGTATATAGGCCTATTTTGCACTGCCATGCTAAATACTCATAGCCACCAGATTTCCGAAACAATGATGCACTATCCCTAAGGAGACTCATTTGTGAATTCTACAGCCGGATCAACAGAGGCAGTCACATGATATGCCTTGTCTAAGGACACCATGGAGAACATACCATACACCAAGGTATCATTTTTGGGGCCTTTCACACTAAAGTCCAACACGCTATAGTTGCGCCCTTTCGCTGAATACAAACAATTCTGTTTATGTTTTAATGAGTTTAATATTTAAAAAGGTTTAAATTTATATGTGTAAACCTTTTGTCCTTTTCCTGTGGTCTCCCTCAAACAAATTACATATCACAGCGATCTTTACACGTCGTCATAACGTGGTGCATGGGAAAAATTCGAACAAACAATGCCTGAACAGTGTAATACAGAAATTACAGTAATTACAGTCAAAAATTACAGTTAAATTACGTGTAAATAACAGAGAATCCCTGTAACATTTCGTCACATTCCGTTCCCACCATGTGTATGCCAACCACCTGTGGGCAGAAATTCATCCGTAATTTGAGAGTCATGGGTTAATTTGAGACTAGTAACAGGGCCGGAATGGGAATATATGATTCTGGTTTGTCTTCGGAGGACCATACATTGGAAGATTTGGGCTTTGTGTGATTTTTGAGGCTTTTAGAGCATATTTATGTACGTGAAAATGCGCACAAGAAACAATGCCGAATGATGCCAATGCCGTGTAGATGTCTAGGTTTTCTGGAAACTATGTCAAAAGTATAAGTTGTTGGCTGTCAGCACAGTTTCAATGACAGCACTCTTGCTCTTTTCATATCATATAACGGGAGACAGAGATGTCAAGTTCTTATAAATTACTCATTTATGTATGTGTAAACCAACCTTTTCCTGTAACTCGGTAAAACATGTTTCATATCACAGCAATCTTTATCCAGATACAGCGCGCATGATATACACGGAAGTAAATCACGCACTGTACATTTTGATACATTTACAAAGGTATAGAGTATGCCTAAATTACTAACTTAGACAAACAACCCACCTTTTCCACAGACAAGTTTCATATGACACTTGTCTTTTTGTGTCGTGACACATAGAGATAAATGATGCCAGGTAGATTTCTCTGGACAGTATCCCAAAACACAGATGTAAATTACAGGTAGCCTACTGGTTATGTGTAAAGGTCCCACCTTTTCCTGTGCCCCTGCACAGACAAGTTTCATGTGACACTTGTCTTTACGCGTAGTAACGGCGTGGTACATGGGCACAAATGATGCTGTGTATGTTTTGATGGACTTTGCTCCATACTCTGTTTTCGCTTCCTCTGTTTGGACACATATTATTAAGTTGTAATCGACTCTTGTCTATGGAGAGGAGACATGGCCAGTCGCAGACACTGTACTGCAAAACCTTGAACCAGGTGGGTGAACATGACTCTGAGGGATCTTCAGAGCTGTGGAATCCATTCCATGGATGAGGCAGTGAGAAGAGCCCCCTGCTAATTGGCGGTATATGGCCCGATGAGATAAAATATTCTACATCATTACCACCAATATCACAATTTTAAAGGTCAGCTTATATAATATCTGTTGATCACTTTTATAAATGTGTGCAATGTACTTATATGTACCGCACTTTCAGAATCTGTCCATGTTGCCATGCGGGACTCGCAAATGCAGGCTTGCAATACTGGGAAAAATCGCATGCATGGTTACATACATGTGTATGTGTTGGACATAGGTTGCTGTGCTGGCCACGGGCAGCCTCATTGGCGTAACACTCACTTGAAATGAGTTACACATACACAACCATACCCATTGACTAGTATATTAGGTGCGAATTGGCTAAATTCAATGTAAAAATAATTTAGAAAACAGTTTTCCTTTGCGATTTATGAAAAAGAGAGTTTTTACAGATAGATCGATTTGACTCGAGGACGAGATTTTGGATCACTTATATTGCATGATAAACCATATGTATGACCTCTAAGTCCTAAATATTAACCCACCTTCAGTCAATCCCACTACACCGGTAGGTGGGTGAGAGAACACAACCGATGGAATGTTGGTGTAGTCCAGTTTGAGGTCATGATGCATGAACACTATGGTATAGGCTATAAAGATACAATAGAAAATAGATGTAGACTGGTTTGAACTTTGAACCGACCTTCGGTCAAGCCCACAACACCAGTAGGGGGGTGAGAAAACACTACGGATGGAATGTTGGTATAGTCCAATTTGAGAGTAGATTCTTTGTTGAATAAACGACGAGCAAGTCTTCTGCCTGCTGCTATGGCAACTGAAATAGTGATGGATACAATTAATAATGTTAAAATTTGCATTTAAAATGGGTTAAACCAATTAAATCATTTAATGTAAACGTAAGGGTTGCGGTGGTCTACGGTGCTGTGATGCCAATAAACTGATCGTGTTCGATCCAAGGCTGCAGCTGTGGCTTCAATCCCCGCATGCATCTCCAATAAAAAATAATAAAAATAAATAGCTCAGTGCAGTGTGGCTTGGGCTATATCAACGTTACATTGATGTCCGCTATAGTTCTGTAAACGGAAATAACTTACGGAATGCATTGGCCATTTCGGAGACTGCAAATGCGAGTAGCAGAATCTGAAACGTCGTGGATTGGACTGTTCAGGCTGTAATATTGAATTTTCTTTTTTGTGAAAACAACATAGAACCAAAATGTTCATTTCATAAGTGAACTGATCAAGGCAAATAAAGATCAGTTCCTTGTCCAAGGGCATTCCGACAACACCGAAACCAGATGCGTCGAAAGTCTATTACCTCTGGATTATCAGCTTGGCACATTCCAACAGAGTTACTGACTAGGATAAACCATAATACAGTAACTGTAAGGCATATTGATGTGACAGTACCTGGTGTAAGTAAGGCCTTCCCACACACATCTCCCAGAGCATATATGTGAGGTATTGGTGTGTTCTGGTAATCGTCTACTATGATATGGCCTCGGTTGTCTAACTTTATTCCCTGCAAACAGATTAATACAATCAGAAGTAATAGATGTTTTATTAGTCGCTGAATAGGTGTGAAATGGGCATCCTAAGCCATGGTGAAGGCAATCCATCTTAGGAGAAGGAAAACTCACATAGGGCCTATAAAACATATGCCTTTGGGCGGAAAGGTTTGCATTTGCCACAAACCTTTTATTTATTTACTTTTTATGTGGCATTATTTGTATATCATGCTTTATTATGTGCTTTAATATCTGCCAATTGCACAACTGAGAGGTTCGTAGAATTTGACGTTTGTGCCTAAACCGTCTATTGATTGATTGAATACATTCACACAGAGTCTAAAACACTACGGTACTGATGCAGTTGACACGCACAGTGAGGTAAACTAACTGAGATACAAAGTTACTAAAAGTGGAAACAGGAATACTCGCAATGAAAGGAGTGTAGTTTCTTGGAGTACCGGTACACGATTTCTGGTGATGCAATAATTTTGAGAGTACAGGTGCAGATATTTATTTCAGTATGCACTATTTCAGAGTTAGCAAAAACGGTCTCAAAAATTCATCGGAACCCGGAAAAAACAATAGTATTTCGCATTTATTATCAGTGGTTTAATGGTGATTCTCCGGGACACGTGATGGTTATTCTACGGGTCACTTGTTAATGCAAAGCGACGATTGGTCAATTTTAATTGCACGTGTTGGTTTTTCGTATGCTTTTATATGATACCGCTATCTGTCCAATGAAAAACGTAGGGTATCTTGGTAATCTTGTAATCTTACCAGAAACCCTGAAGTCGTGCATTATGATATGCCCTCTGATATCGCGATGTTTTTATTTTAGTATTTAAAAGACGTATTATCTATAAGACTAACTCGAGAGGAAAGGCGTGTCCAAACGGTTGGTCGGGAGCGTCCGATGACTGAAAGAACCCAAACTCTGCACAAGTCTGATACGTCCACTGCCGTCCTGTCACATACAATACATGTTATAACATCTCCGATTGTAGAGTTTTAGATTTATATACGATCTGTAAAGACACACACACCATGCATCTCATTAACAAAAGCGAGGGACACGTAATAAACTTTAGGATGTGTCGAGTCCCACCAGAATCGGAAGATGCAACGAGGTAAAAACTGTTGAGATATGTTACAATAAATTGGTATTGTAATATACAGCTTTCATTAGCAATAATTAGGAATGAAAGTATGGAAGGAGACCGGACCATTTCTTTGCAATGTCATTTTATGACGTCACAATTTTTCACTGTTTCCATCTTCCAATTTGATTCACATGATGATGATATCCTCATTGAATGTTTGAAAGGTTTTCAATGTTTTTCAATTATCGATTTTTGTTGCCATAATTTTCACTTCAGTGGTAAAGTCTTGTCTTGTATTGTCATTAGTGTGGAAACTATTCAGATAGGTACTACAGTCAGATATACAGCAGAAAAGGAGCAGATGGAAAGCATGGTGGAATTCAATTTTCATTTTCAACTAACTGCTAAATTTGCACACTAAACCATTGGCACGTGCAAAACCTGAACTAAAACAGATTTTCACCTCACAATATTTTATGACAAGGGAGATCATCGTGACAAATTAATCCCATTGAAAGGAAACTACCCGATGAAACTATTCAGTTAATATTTTATAGTTTATTTCATACTTCATAGCGATTATGTAACGCCAATTTCGATTGGAGCAGAGCCCGTCATGTGTGCTTGGCTATTATTGGACTTTCACGCTCTGGTCACGTTTTAGCCTGCAGAAATTTTGGACATTTCCCGCTCCGGCGTGGCAGGACAGTTGTGACATCTGTCAATCAAACTGTGGCCGCGATTTAGTTCGTTGATTGATCGATCTATGATATAGAATACAAGAAATAAACAGTAGTATCGATACCTCATGACATGACTAAGACCTCGCTTACGGCTCTGTACAATTGTCCCTCAGTGTACACAATACTGTCTACTGCCATCGAAACTAGTGCTATAATAACAAACCCACCTCCCTCAGCCACAGGACTCTTGAGTGAAGTATCTCGTAACTCCTTTACCATGTCACTGTAGCTGAACTCCAGACACTCGGTTGAGTAAACAGCCATAATCATGTTATTGACACGGGCGTATCTGTCGATGACGTCTGGTAGGTTCGGGTCGGTCATTATGGTGCATACAGTCTGGATTGTGATGTTGGTACCGCGGGCTCCCTGCATCATAAAGCAAGTTTTTAATTTAATGTTATATTTATTTATAGACGTTTATCAAGAGCAATAGCCAATGTAGAATTACGTCAACATCCCAAGTGGTGGTAGTTACATGAAATTTAGTGCAAATAAATTAAGTAGATGCATTTTGCCTGTATTGTAGGCCAACGATGTAAAATGATTGCAAAGCCAACTCTATACTCTATCATAATTAATACAGAATGTATAGGCCTAGTGATGTATTACTGAGGTGTCCAACACGACCAACCCTCCACCACATCCTGCCCTAGTCCTAATCTCGTTTTTGCTTCTTTAAAATCAGACGGGAAAAAATTATGCAACCGACGTCACCAAGTTGCATTTAAACGCCAATTTGGCGCCAAGCGACAATTTCGTTTTTGTAATCAGCTTCACTATAAGTATAATTTAATGTGCATGTATTACATCTGTGTGTATATATGTAACGTTACCGAGATGTACTTTTGATGAGTTACTGACATAACAAAACAGTAGCCTTGGGCTGGTACATATGGACGAACTTGGAAATTCGAAAAATTAGCACGGACATTTTCTTAAATACATGGAGAGTATTACTCATGCGAAATTTCATACAGTCTACTCCACTTAATGTCAATCCTGATAATGTCCATTTTTGGTTAATATCAACTATTTTCAAAGTCCCAAATCATTCTTTACTAAAGTATAATAAAATATTCCTTTTAATGTCAACTGTTAATGACAATTTCCTGTTAGTCAACTTTTTTAAGCTATCAATTCAAAATTATATCGCTTATTATCAACTTTTGCACTAAATTGGCATTTTTCCACGAAAAATGTCACAAATATGATGAGAATATTGATGACATACAATGATAAATTACCAAATTTGCTCATAAACAAGTAAAATTAAGTAAATTATATAAATTTCTATTCATCTTTCCAATGGTTAACAATAATTGTATCTAAAGCATAACTTACTTGATATTTTATTAATTTATATCAATTCCTGTTAATGTCAATTTTCTGTTAATGTTAACTTTTTGCCTGGTCCCGAGGAGTTGATATTAACAGGAATGCACTGTAGTAATATTGTGAGTAGATTTCGAGAAAACACACATGGAAATTTTCGGCTTCATGTACCCTGGAAAGACAAAATAAAAAAACTGGCTCCGTCATGACACTTAGGTAGTTGATAAAATATCGTATGCTAAAATTTTGTGGCTGTACAACCTCTACTTTTCGCCCCACAGAGTCACAAACATTTTGACACGCCTCCAATTTTCAGCATGTACCGTCAACCGAGCTGATCATTGACCCGCCCGTTGTTGCCTTGGTTTTAAAACCAAGCCAACTAATAAAGTTGGCTTTGATTAAATTTCATTGAAAAATCTGAGCAATATGCCTAACCCTTTATACAGTATTATGAAATTTAGTGACCAAATGATCTAACGGCCCAGCTGTAACCGATAATGATCCTCTACCAAAAGATGGTGGGATGACAACTAATGCTAGTGTTAAAAAACTGACGAAGTGTGACGAAGGAAAGTGTGATATTTATATTGCATATTTAGGACCTCGTGATCCGCCAAATGAAGGTCTTACATCATGGGCGTGCGAGGGAAGATGTGAGCAAAGCATCAAATGTACACTGTTTTACTTCTCGACCTATACATAACCCGTGTTTATGTACGATCAGAACCAATTTTACAGACTTGGTAAACTGACTCGTGGGGCTAGGGCACCGAGAAATCACTCAACACAATTTTCAGATAAAAAGCTGATCGCACAGTCCGAGATTCGAACCCACAACCCTTCGGTGGCTATGACACGTGTTTGATAAGTGATGAACGTGTTACATATTATACCTATGCAGATCGTGAACTGTAATAATAATTATGAGTTGAAGTTTCATAAATTAAGAATACAGCATTTTTACGGTAAAAAATGATTGCCAAGGCCGCACTATGCTCGACTATGCCTGACATTCACTATGGTAATTTTGTCTTTTGCATGTTTAAATGGATTTATATTGAACACTTATGTTTATGTCTGGTGATAGGGCATAATATTATGACTAAAATAGATACTTGTTTGGCTAATGGCTATATAGACAGGCTAAGTGGTCTATGGATGTCTTTCATCTGCAGAGTTCAATTCAAATATACTGCACAAAAAGTTAAAAGTTAAAGCTGCAAAAATAGCTACACTAATGAGTCAGGCATTGTATTATACTACAGTACAATTCCTTTACGTTCATGATAAAAGCTACAGTAAATATGATTATTTTGTGTTTCACCATCGTCTATCACCAACAACGTCAGAATCATTCAACTTGGACATTTTTGTATATTGGCACATTCCTACTATGTGTTTCTATGGTGAGATGGTGTTGCTATGGTGATATTTCTTGTTTATATGAATCAGAAGTCAGGCGGGGCCTGTGCCCTGCGGGCCCATTATATATATTGTTTGTCTTTTTTGTATATTGGGACATGGTTACTATGTGTTGCTATGGTGATACGGTGTTGCCATGGTGATGTTTCTTGTTTACGTGCATCTCTATTGAACAAATTCATGCAAGGTGGGGTCTGCTGCGCCCCTATTAAATAATATTCCTTTGGCCATTTCTGTATATTAGAACACTGTCACTAAGCGTTGTTATGGTGATATAGTTTTGCTATGGTAATATTTATTGTTTATGTTTACCTTTATTGAACAACTGTCACTCATAGGTGAGGCCTGTAGTTCCATTAGCTATGTTCTTTGGGATTTTTTGTATATTGGGAAATGGTTACTATGTGTTGCTATGGCGATGTGGTGTTGCTATGGTGCTGTCTGTTGCTTATGTGTACCTCTATTGAACTAGATGGAGGCCTACGGCCCCATTAAATACATTCTTTGGTCATTTGTTTATATCGGGACACTGTTACTATGTGTTGCTATGGCGATGTGGTGTTGCTATGGTGCTGTTTGTTGTTTATGTGAACCTCTATTGAACAGATGCGGTACTAGATGGGGCCTACGGCCCCATTAAATACGTTTTTTGGTCATTTGTTTATATGGGGACACTGTTACTATGTGTTGCTATGGTGATGTGGTATTGCTATATTCATTTTTCTTTATATTATGTACTTTTATT
>WNLI01133071.1:0-10223 GCA_025802215.1 Wirenia argentea
TAAACACATTGTGTATATCTTCTTCGATTCGCATTTTTCATACGTGGATTTCTTGGGGGAATCTAGATATACCAATGTTCTGGAATATATTATACAAACTTGAAATTTAAGTGTAATTTATTGGAAACCGTCTTTTTATATAACATCTCGTTATCCGTTTGTATATTTTGAATTATAACATACAGCATATTAATAGGGTAACATAATTACTAAAATAGTGACGTGTCAGCAATAAACAAAACAAACCTTCTTTACAATTTGTGATTTTCGAAAAATGCCAAAATCGCGTTTTTTCGTCAATCGCGTCAGTAAAAACACAATTTTCTCGATAACGGCTCCATGAATCAATACCATTTTTTTATACGCGTATAGCGGATAGATGTACCTTCAACATGACACTAATTTGGTCAAAATCGCATAAAAATACAAATATGTTGCACTGGACGCCATTTTAAAAATTGCCGCCATGACGTCGCCCGTCGCGATCTGAGTTGTCACGGAACAGTTCCAGAAAGATGAACTATTCACTAAATGGAATCTGTAATAACCTCATGGAGGTGTTGTTCAATACACGGTTATATTGGCCGTCTGCAGCACTAATAGTGCGATTTGTTGTGGCTAGGTATAGTAGACACCAGCTAGAGTGTAGATACCGTTCATATTGACATAGTTTTGAGGATGCAACGAAGCAATCAAACGGCCTAAATTATTCTGAACTTGTTGGATGTGCTGTTGCTTGCATGAGGTGACCTTCTCATGTCTATGTGTATATTCCCATCGCAATCACCCCGTCGGAAATCAGCGGACATTTATGGATGTTAGATCTTATTAGTCAATAAATTCATAATTTTATAAAGGAGTAGGATACATCAATTACAATTGTAACGTTCGTGGTATCTATTATACACTCGAATCTCAATATATGCTATATCAAGTAGTACGAAGTGAGTTGGGTAATATCGTTTGCCGACCGTGTCTATCCGGTCAAATAAGGCAGCATAACCGTATACCCCGTAGCACACACCTGTAAATTGGTATCGATGAAAGTATCATGTTGTAACGGATATACTACGACTGAAATTGCTGATTTATTGCGCAGGACCGTCATATCAGAACATTTGCAAAGTGCACAGAGTCTGCATCATACTGCATATTGATAAGTAACATAGTTTACCCATTAGCGACTTACCGCATGCGAGGTCATGAGTCGCCATCACCACCTGGCCGTCGGGACACTGCGGGACAGGCGTGTTGTAATCCACCTGCGCTTGGTTGATGTCGTAAAAACGACTCGAGGCTTCAAATAGATACGTATCCGGGTCGTCTTCACTGAGCAAGTCTACGGCAGAGACTATTTCGTCCACTCTTGATTGGTAAAGAGTCCGCACTCCATCCTGGCCGCTCGGTTTGTCAGATGAAGGACATTGGGGGCGTATGGTACATGTCAACGATGAGCTTCCGACTGCTACACTTGTCAGTATAACGTCCGGATCCAATTGCTTGAGAATTTCTTCCAGAGCAACCTGGAATTTTACGGTCAGTGAGTCGGATGATGTGATTAGGGCTGTGGAGTTTTCTGGCTCTGTGTTTCTTGTTACGAATCCTACGGAAATCTCCGCTTGGGGACAAGCAACTCTCGCGTCACGGACTGTGATGGCTAAGCTCGGGGAGGTGGCCGTCCCGTGAATGTTTGTTGCCTGACATCGGTATATACCAGAGTAGGATGGGGTGGAGGAGGGGATGAGAAGGCGCGGTCCTGGAGGTATTGGCTCTGAGGTGGTGGACGTCCAGGATACAGTAGGAGGTGGAATTCCGCTGGCTGTGCACATGATGTCAATAGTCTCACCCGTGATGAAGGTTCTCTCAGTGGGAAAAACTGATGTTATGACTGGTATTTCGACGACGTAGATATGCATCGACGTATTGGCGTGTCCAATATGGTTGGAAACCTCACATGTATAATCTCCTTCATCGTCAACCGACGCATCGACAATGGTGAGGGTAGAAGAAGTTTCATTGGCTATCACCTCGTCGTCTTTGAGCCATGAGTAGGCCAGGTTGTACCCAGCAGCTGCCACACAGTTGATAGTGTGTGTGGAGCCAGTTGCTATTGTGGCGTCAGCTATCGCAGAGATAGTCGGCGAGTCTGCGCAGAAGATGGCGTCACCTTGAAGCGAATCTAACAAATCCAGAATTGCCCCACTAACGGCGAGAAGCATTGTCGCGTTCAATGATTCGGTAGAATTCAGGAGATTTGTGTATATAACTCGCAAATATTGCAGCTGAGGTGTCACCGATTCTACCAGAATCGAATCGACAAGTTGGTAGTTGACCTCCAGCTGATCAATCGCATACATCACACAATCTGGAAATGAGAGACATTCTCCAGGATAGGCCACAAAGCTGTCCTTAGTCATGTTTTCCATGGCTTCCATCCAAGGTGGTAGTATATTGAACTGTCGGATCACTTCTGTACTTTCCTTGTTTTGTGCATCGATCCATTTCAGTAGTTCGCGAAGTTGTTTCAGTTCCTCATCATTCTCAGTTTGGTTCAGCATTTGAATGATCATCTCCCTCGTGATGTTGTATTCAGCTAACGCCTCAGTGACGTTGATGCCTCGTTCCTCTGGGTCCACTGAACCATCTCCAATACCCGGTACAGATGTGTTGTCCGCTTGTTCCAGGTTATACACAGTTTGATTGGATATGTCATACAACGCGGTTGTGGAGTCACGTAAAAACGTATCCACGGCGTTGTACTTGGCACACAGCTCAGCAAATATGGCTTCGGTTTGTGTCATGTCAGCAATAGCTCGTTTCTTTCGTCCGATGTTAACCAACGCTTTCAACCCATCCTTCACAAGCTTTTTAGCCGCATTCCAAATACTCGTCAGGAGCTTTTTGAAGTTGATCGTAAAGCTGACCTTTTTCCATCCTGTGCTGAAGATGTTGATTTCGCATTCTACTGTAAATTCAAACCAGCTGCTCGCACTAATTTCTGCTTCGAAACTGCAGTCACGGACATCGATGATTGACTGTAGACCATATTTGACGATGAAGTCAAATGCTAGTAGAGCGCCCTTTATCAGTAGTATGAGTCCGTCTAGAGCGAACTTAGCGACATCAATCCCCTTCTTCACCACCTCTAATGCTGCCTGTGCAAGTGTGAGTAGAAACTTCGCAGCCTCCAGGATCACTCGCGATTTATCAACGGCGAACTCCGCTACTGAGACCAACCCTTTAGCGACGTCCAGAGCTAACATCGGAGCCCTGACAAAAATCTTAGCAGCTTCAAGCACCACGTACGCAGCTGCACGGAGAATTTTACAACCCGCGTTATACACCACGCAAATTGGATCGGGTACTTTGATCATACAGCTCGTGAAGTAAGGACACGGATAAGGGACTCCCCATTTCTTGCACCACTTCATTTTCATTCCCGGTATACAAAATTTTTTGCAAGTTTTTATTTTACACAGTTTGTCAACATTCTTTTGGGCTTTCTTCAACTTGTCTAAAGCTGCTTGGAAAGGTCCCTTGGCAGCCTCGAGTTTATCCTGTGCCTTCTGTAAAGCTTCCATAACTTTATCAAACGCTGCATTGGCAGAATCGACAGCACTCTTCTTCTCTTCAATCCAATCTTGTGCGCCAGTCAGTTTACTCTGGGCTTTTGTTAATATCGCCTTAGCTTGGTCTAATCGTTCCACTGCCGCATCAGCCCCTTTCTTCGCAATGTCGCGGATAGCGCTACCCAAACTCGAATCGAAGCCGTCCTTGGATGACAAAAGCAGGACCTTTAATCGGAGTTGTTGTCCGCCTGGGAGTTGTCGTTTCCTACGTCCCCCTGACGCCCAGATAATATCTGCCTCCACTGTCGCCGGGACTAATCCAAATATATCCCCCTGGATTCGAGTAAAGAGACGTTGTGGCGTAATGTACACAACACCGGTCACTTTCAGCCCAAGAAACAAACATCTCGCGTGAAATCCTACCACCCACTTATCGTTGACCTTTGAGAAGGCAAATTCCAAGCCAAATCCTTTCTCAAGTTTGAAGAATAAGTAAACTCTCTTGTAGATAGTAACTGCGCCATAAACTCGGAAAGACTCGACACCCTGGAGTTGGTTGAACACGAACGAAGAGCTGTGACAGCGAGCCAGGTGCTTATCAGAGTACACGAACTCCCCCTCCAATTCTGGGAATCTGAAGCCAAAGAGGGTAAACGCAAAGTTCATTTTCACTCCGAAGCTTTTGTCCTTTACGAAGTACCCCATTAACTCCTCCCTTAGTGTATCTGTAAGCTGTTTCAAGAACAATTCAAATCCGGCTAGTTCAGTCTTGAGGTACGTTATGAGCTTGTTGAGAGCATTTTCGAAGATGATAAGGACAGCATCTTTCAAGTCAAGAAATATCGATTTCACGTCTGTAAATAAGACAGTTATTGCATTGACAATATCAGCAAAGTCAGGCAAACTGAGCGAAGTGATGGCGTCTATTACAATCTGTGTAATAGTGTTCTTCAACCTTTCAATAGCAGCCCTCAATGCATCGAGTGCGGTTTTTAATTCATCGGAAAGTTGACCGACGACAATAGTTATCTCGTTTAGCACAAACGCTAGAATTCGTGTAATTCTATCTTTAAGCTCCTCCAGGATATCTTTGAAGACAGCAGTTGGAGATATTCCAGGGATATTGTCAATTGAGTCGAAGGTGATAAATCCGTAAATAGTCGATTGTATGTTTATCGTGTACTCTCCCAAAATCGGTATTCCCCGAAACGCCTTGACGTCCAAACCGAATTTTAGAAAGACTCCAGGGGGATTGGCATTGGGCCCACACCAAACACGCGATGGACCTGAAATGAAATCGACGTATTTGTATGTAACTCCACGTTACTGTGTAGCAGGGGTTCCATTTAATAATTGTCTGCACTATCCACCTGAACTGACAAAAAAGTACACATAGTATGACTGTCTTGAATTAGTATCCTTTAGAAAATAAATTCATTTTTAAAAATGTCTACCAAGCAATCAAGTACACAATATCATAGCATTATGAGTAATGTGAGAAAACTATGCTAATTCGTCCAATACTCTATACAGTGTTTCAATATCGCATGGCAAAACTTCATGACTTGTTTGTGTCTATAGCATTTTTCACTAAAATAATACTCTTGGTCAATGCACTTACTCCTACTTCCATTCACTAGATCTCTGGCTTAATTGAGCATCGGGACTGTATGTGTGTCTTTCTTCTTATGCTGCTGGCTTCATGCTCGTGTCGAGTCATAGAGGATGGTCAGAGGTATGCCTACGCCCGATGGTTTTGCCTCACCAGCTGTCGGCCAGTTCGTCGAGTTAGCCGGGATGAGTTGTCGCAATGTATATGAAAGTCTCTTAAACATAGAAGGTTATAAATGTCTCGCATTGTGTGATATCGCCTATTCAAACAACATATAAAACGGTATAATGTAATAATACAGCGTATGTTACCCAATACATAGTACGAACCACCAATAGACGCGTATGTGTAAGCACTGGCCAGTGCGAGGTCTTTCATCTCTATACTGTGGTAGGTCCCAAACACCTTGAATCTCAGATAGCCGCCAACAGTGTAGTCCAGTTTCAGCAGTACGGCAGTCTCGTCCACGAAAATGCCCGTTATGAACTGTGGAAAACCAAAATACCGCTGTTTAGTACACGTACAGTAAGTATAATATGTATACATTTATCGCTGGGTTCTCAGGAGATATCAGTGCTGGCGCTGGTGCAATACAAATATTAATTGTCTAGCCCCATGTGGTCGGTTTGCGCACACCAATACTAAATATTTTAGTATTACAAGTCTGTGTGTATTGGTGTAGGATTGTTGATGGAAATAATTTACGAGTCTGCTGGAAACAGATTCAAACAGTATGTCAAATTTCACCAAAGTGGAGTTCATGTATATTATTATTGAGCATATTGAGTAGGCAAGATCAATATGCAAGAAAGCAAATTAAAACATGTATCATATTCCCATTTCGCTTACACAGTTGCATATTATTGGACGTCTGTACTTTATACATGCCTATTAACGTATATATGACTATCATATGTCGCCAGAATTACTCAGACATGCTGATGGACAACCGGTGTCAACCAATGTATTGTAATCTAGGTAGGTGTCAAAAATAACATAATCACCCTTCGTAAATTCGGCAGGTGGACAAATATGTCGTTCTTCCCAGTCAAGGAGTAGTCGAACGACTTGGTTGTGTCTATGGCCTTCGTGACGTCAGCAGCTATCCAAATGGTGGCCGTTTCCGTAACACTGAAAATAATAAAATATGCATACGTCATGACAGTGAAATCGTGGTGGTATTTATGTTAAAGTGCGGAGTTTACTCAGTGGGAACACTGAGTAAATCTTGGCAGTCAAGAGTCGCTTTCCACACCCACAATAACATACCGGCAGTGAAATCGGGTATAATTACTGTATGTAAAATATTATACAGCTGAAGTTCGCCAATGTCATTCGAGTTTAGTATATTATTCGGAAAATTGTAGTAGAGTTCGAGTGCATGCATGTGTGATCGTTCGACATTATGTATTAGTTTACAATCATATGAAACAGATACTCTGGTTGATGTAAGCAGGTAAGAACGATTAATCTATTATAAATAGTTCGTCCAATACAGAAAGCACTGGATCCATCTATCCCTAACGCTTCTTATACTCATACGGAAGATGTGTTCTAACAAGCGAGCTCTCCCAATCAACTCAAAGGTGATGTTGTATTTATTGACAGTGAGATTGGTGATATACAAAACATTGTAGCCTACATAATGCCAGATAGTATTAACACATTACCGACATTCTAGTTGGACTTACGAAGGACGGCTCTGTTTCGTCGAAGATTGAGCCAACACTATAACTGCCAAGTTTCAAAATGTCTATCCGCTACAGGAAATATTGGATACTGCATTGGCGAAACGATAATATCATAGATCAAAACAAGGTAGGGTCAGTCTATACTAACGCGTAAGAAAACAACTCGTCTCCGTTCCAGAAGTCCAATGACGTCACAGTTCGGCCAACATTGAGCCGGTTTTTGATGGACAGCCCGATTCCTCGTGGGATGATGTCGATATTCGCCTTCTCCGAGAAGGCTTTAATGGCGTCGATTTCCAAGAGAAGTTGCTGGCTACTGTCCGGGAAGATGACCATGAGTGTTGTCCCATAGTCGTTACACAGGTCCAGGATTACACAATATTCTTCACTACCTGTGCGGATCATGTACATAGTTTCGTGATTATATCGATCTTTCCTATTGTTTTACAATAGTAATACAATAGGAAAATGAGAGGATATTACTCTTATGAAGACACAGTACGGCAGTAGCTCAATGACACCTTTCGCTCACTTGATAATCTAGATGATTCTTAATGTATGCTGATTGGCAGTGTTGTTGGATTGCTTGACGAGGTAGCTACCTAAACCTAACTTGTCTCGATCGGACCATCGCTGTAGGTTTGCATGGATGTGTTGTTGCTGTCTCTTCTCTGTCTTCCATTTCATATATGACGAGCAGAATACGATCCGTTTTCCTCTGATATATTCACCTAAGTCATCGCCATATGTTTTTAGTCTGAACGGGACGTCAACGGTACAAACAAAACCAATAAACCTACCCTTAAAGGTATGGCTAAAGGTAAAACAAAACGAAGGGAAATGAATATTGATATAAGTGCTATTAATTAATGTTGATAGAAAAGGTAAACGTGTAATCTGAATAATAAGACACATTACGTGAGTGGAGAATATACCATCTTCGATCAAGTAACGTACGTTTTATTTCTTACCAGTTGTGGGAGGGAGGTCCACGTCTTTACCGAGAATTGTGATCCGGGTGCCGTGGTTGAAGCGGAACACACTGTACAGTGTATTAGCGAACGTCGGCGCCCCTCGACACGACGGGATCTGCTGGAGTTTTGACCCGGTCAGGAGTGACATGCTGAGACGCTGGGTAGTTACCACGGATGTTGGATTCGGGACAAGAATCAGAAATTTCGGGAGCTTCTGATAGATGTTCAAGAGGAAGGTTCTGAAAAGCGTTTGGTCGTTGATGAAATCGAGAATATCGCGGCTTGTGATGGGTATTTCGACACATCCTGAACTCAAGCTGTTGGTGATTACTGTGCCGTCAGACACTGATCGTGTACTACTCACTCGCCCAACGGAGAATACGTTCGTCGCAGGATCTTGGGTGATTTCCCAACCCGTTACAGAAATTGGTAAAGAGATGCTGTTTGCCTCGATAAAAACAATCCCGAAAGTGTATTTTACTGTAGGATCTGCATTCAACGTGTACCATGGTGAAGTAGACGAAAACAGAATATCTAAGCCATTGCAGGTAAGTAACGGCACATAGAAACATCCTTTCGGAAGAGAAAATCGACGCGTTTTCCGCGAGTTTCTCGAGTAGACATCAGTTCCCGTTACAGTGAGATCATTCTCCGTAGCAAACTTATCCGCATCACGACCAGACGTACCGAAGCTCATCACTCGTCGACCACGTTGATTACTTTTCACCTGAAACGTCGCCGAAGTCGCGGGACTCGTGATGACAACCGGACTAGGTATCAGGCTCACGTCCGGGTCGTTGCTTGTGAATAGTAACTCGGTATCGACGTTCGCGTATATGGTTTGTGTAGCCGATGCCTCCCCAACGTCAGAGGAGATGTGATTGATGGAGAACGTGATGTACCCGAGTTGACAGTCTGATCCGGTGTACCGAATGGCACTACAGTCACACGCGTAGCCTGATGATGTTGTCGGTGTGATGGAGCAATCGCCGCCATGGAGACAGGGGTTCGTGAAGCAGGGATCTGGGGAACAAGGGTTATACAGTAATACTCGATCTAGGTATGATCGGGCGGTACAGAACAATCTGATATGACTAACATGTGTTAATTGTATATTATCCTCGCAGATACACTAGTGACGAAATATCTTGCAATCCTATGGATTATTAGAATTTAGGCGATTTTGGCGCATGTGGTAATTGGTTCGTCTTGCTCGGAGGTATACTAACTTACTATCGCTACTGGATGTTAATACCGCTGCTTGAAGCAGTGGACTTGTGACACACATACACAATACACGCTACACCGTGTTCTGTCGGAAACCTGTCTTATATCTGCTCCATAAACAATAAATAGAATGACAACAGCTGCAAGCAATCTGCATAAAGTACTTGACACGACCAGAATCGTATTGCGTCCAACGGACATATCCGAAACGGGTTCGTCGAATACGGTCCTAAAGACTGAAATCCAGTCGTATGTTGATATTATTTCATGACGACACACGTAATATAGCCAAGGCCGCTCGGTCGTATATCGTCGGACTAAGTTGAATATCGGTTCAGATAGCCTATCGAAATACCAGGTGATAACTGCAGCTAATAATCTACCAGTTGTAGTGACTAAACCTACGGTAGGTTACCTACCTATGCAATGGACGCCGTCCGTGTGCAGAGTATAGCCGGTGGGACACTGACATGGACCAGGGGACGGTGGGGTAGTGCAGGGTGAAAGACTGTCCAATGCTGAAAGAATACAATATAATACAATACGGTACCATATACAAAAATGACAGTATGTGCAATTTCATTGTCATAGTAAGCTCCAAACATCCTTCGATTACTGTAATATGTTAGCTTTTATATATGTAATCGTGAGCATCTTTATAATTCTGTACTCGATTATAACACATGAGTAATAACACCCAGTATACGAGTAATATAGCCTACGTATGCAGTACATTTAGGTTTAGAAACCTAGCCCACCCTCACCTAACATACTCAGTAGCCACGAGATTCCTGTATGGCAACATTGGCAGATTATTTTCGAAACGCGGCGTACAAATTGCACATAACGTTATTTTCAACCAAAACACTACCTCAAAGTATAGCAAGTCTCCGTTTTTAGATTGTTTGTTATTTATGTATAAGAATAATTTCATAGTGCTAGATAACTCACGGTTACAGGTGCGAGCGTCGGCCGCGAGGACGTAAGCAAAGGGACAGGAGCAGGTGAACGACCCCACAGAGTTGGTGCAGGTGTGGTACAGGTGTATGGTACAGGTGTGTGGTACAGGTGTGTGGTACAGGTGTGTGGTACAGGTGTGTGGTACAGGTGTGTGGTACAGGTGTGTGGTACAGGTGTGTGGTACAGGTGT
>WNLI01133182.1:0-10222 GCA_025802215.1 Wirenia argentea
GTTATGCTTATATTGGGCTATACTATATTCATGCAAAATTTCACAAACTTTGAATAAGTCCTTCATTGTCATTCCACAAACTTTTTGACTCCCCTCGTAATATTGTCAGGCATTTGTCATTTGACTGACTATGATCACTCAGCAAGTGAAATTCTTAATTATGATTTTCTCATAAGCATATAAAGCTTGTTGGCTATATACTGTAAACTACACTGAATGGAAAGGTACCTATAGGATGTAAAAGAAAGTCATATGATAGTGATATGATTAAATTTTGCTGTGAACTGATAAAATATCAAGTACATTAATGCGATATATTTTTTGTTTTCCACTGGACAGATGTGTAAGGTAAAGTAGAGTGTTCGATTTCTATACAGTCTTTATACGCATTGATGCGTCTCAAAGCCGAAAGAACCAAGGAGGTGGTGTACTAACTGTATATAATTCATTAAATTCAACAGGACTATTTTCATGTCTTTACCTATTTGTAACATTTTGGTAGAAACGGCCGCTTTGTAGCAAAGTTAATAATAACTAGGCACACGAATGATTGTAAATTATCTGATGGTCCTCGCTGAGCCATGTCGTATTTTTTTATGCAAACACGTCTTTAGATAGCTTATATTTCTTATGAAATAGGTGTGTTGTTGAAAAAGAAAATAATATATTATACTCGTACTAGTATAGTAATATAATTATAGTGCTATTTTATGTATTTTATATGAAACCATTTTCTGACTAACATGACAATATTATCTCCATTAGCCTACAATGTTGACAATAGCTTCACGGCATTGCTAGGCATTATGTGAGAGTAGACACTGCATCAATGACCTTTTAATAGTCGCTGTTTTCACATTTGTCAAGTTTTAGGACTCAAAATTTACAAGGTTTACAATATTTTGTAGAATTAAAGAAATTTAAGGTTTAACATTCCATCAGCTGAGTACAAAATAATTTGTTCCAGGATTCAAAATTTGTAATGTTCAAACTTGCACGATTAAAAAATTTTAAGTTTTAAATTGGCCACTTTTGTCATTGAAAAATATACAACTCTATTTGTAAAATCCATATAGGACGTTGACATAAGTGAAATTCACTTGCCTGAAAATGGGACACGGTTGAATTAATCAAGTAATGAAATAACTGAGAAATTACCATAGCTTTGAAAATCTAGCTCAGTGTGTTGACCGTATAGCTAAATCTGACAAAAACAGAATGTGGTAGTCTGGCAAACAGAATTCAAACTTTACTGTACCTAAGTTAGATAGTTAGTATTTATGCAAAATGCCATATGATATGGCATTTTGCATATTATGCACGTGTGGAAGATTATTCTAATATAAACATTATTGTAATATATACACTCTTTATCGGAACGTTTTGTATACAGTCGTTATTTCAGACATGCTCGTACATAACATGTTACATGTGCAAAGCATCTAATTTTCGGAAGCTTTATTAGATTTGATTTTTTACGCATAATTTAAAATATATATTATACCAGCAGTACTAATATCTCAATGCGTGTGATGTGTAGGATAAGTAGATTTTTGTAACCATATAGGCAATTGAATAGGAAAATCAATTAAAATGACCAAGGATTTGTGCTGTTTTCATAATTTCACATCGCTCAAATGTCAAGAAAATTCATTTATGAAAAGAATTCAATGTGAACGCAGCAACGCTGAAGAATTAATTTACCATAGTATAGATAACTTCACTGCCATGTTCAATTAATTCCATCTTAGTCATTCGACTTTAGTCGAAGTCAGTAGTGAAATGGATAAATAAACTGCCCACATTCATTTCTCAATAGACAAAATAATGTATTCTAGTTTTTCTCCCGTGTATTTTTCCATAAAGTGTATTTCTTTAACCCATGTCGTTACACTTTCCCCCTCACAATTATTAGCCTACATTTTCAGTCATTTTGTTAACATTTAGTGTGATCTTGCTTTTAAATGTTAGAGACGTACAGTATTGAGTATTAAACTAGATACATTTTTGCTTTGGTAATTAACTAGATGTATATATTGTACATACAGTATATTATATAATTTTATGCAGTATTGTACAAAAGTTTGCCATAATTATAATGTATAAATAATATTCTGGAGTGTAAAAGGAATTCTGAGTGTGTGTTATTTTTATGTGAAATTGTTTAGAACATAATAAATTAATAATACACTAAGCGTAAAGAGTAATGAAATAACTGAGAAATCGCCGTACACACAATAACACACAAAATACGGATATGACACATACAAAACATTCTTTTTATTAAATAAAGAAAATATATTTTAAAAGGCAACAATAGGTACAGACATTATAATTATAAACAGCATTGATTACACATACACATGCACCACTTTTGCACGCACCCATTAATTTAATTCTATTAACAATTTTTTACTACATTGAGAAAATTGTGTGTAGTATACCGTATAATATTGCTATCGTGTGTAGACTGCGACAGCGGCGTCTCCACAATGTTTTTACTGCAATTCGAAATGCAGTGGCAACTTCAAGGACTCCATGTAATCTCTGCACAAGCGTCGCACCTACACAACTGCAGGAATACGACATAAGGCTGAGACGTGCGACCCCTGACCCGGAAGTAATCGTAGTGAAATTATAATTAATTATCCATAAGAATGCGTTTTTTTATTGTTTTGGAATTTATATGGTAGGCATTCTCTTTGTTAGCGTTAGTTAATTTAATAATAGTACTCTTTTCGTCTTTTTTATTGATTTCATAATTTACATACAAAATTTTTGCAGCAGACGAAGTATTTATTGCTTATTTGCAGCCGTCATTTCAGCCTCGCTAGTCGAGGGGTAACGCTTGCGATTCTGGCCACGTAGGCCCCGAGATCGATTCCCACTTGTGGCGACTTTTTTATTTAATTGAGGAGCAACTTAGAGCATGAAAATGTCTAAGTCCGCAAATCAATACCGGTACTTCCGGGGTCAGGGGTCGCACGTCTCAGCCCGATGGGGCGTTCGTTTTACTGTGGGTCATTTGGTGAACCCTGAGTATTCCCAAGGAAACTAGTAATCACTGAAGACTAGGGTTGTGACGAAACCTGTGTTTTTGAATTTTTACTGAAACTAATTACTACAGAAAGTCATAAACATATCTGTACCAAAAGTCCAAAACTATATACCAAAACTATACTATACCAGACACCATCCCAATTCCCAAATTCTACAAAATTTCTGGAATTTTGCAGAAACTATACCGAAACTACTGTATACACTGGTTTTCCCAATATTTTACCGAACATTAACGGTAAAAAACAAATCTACTGACTGTCACTGAAGACAGAGGATTGCGAATAGAGTTGGTTGTTTATGTTTGATTGTCTATACTGTATATTTTGATTTTATCTGTATGTCACAGCTCCGGTTGCATTCAGCATGTCCCGATCAACCGCCTTCTACCCCACCGAGTTGACCCGCGTCCCGTTTGACGTGGCCTTATACAATGACGGCAACCATTACCATGGCAACGATGACTCATTTCACGCACCAATCAGCGGGGTTTATTCTTTTTCGTTCAGTGCCATCGGTGATAGAGGGTGCTACGTGGGGCTGTATCTTTTCAAGCAGAAGGCGGGGGAGGCTAAAGTGCAGGTAAACTAGCTACGTAAAAAAGTGAAGCACTAAATGTACCGTCCGTTAAATACATGTTATCGGTGTTAAGGACGTTTAATCTTTTTCGTTCAGCGTCATTGGTGACAGAGGGTGCTACGTGGGGCTGTATCTTTTCAAGCAGAAGGCTGGGGAGGCTAAAATACAGGTGAGATCGCTTTATTTCATAGCAATTATGTATTGCCCATTTTGATTGAACAGAGCCTGTCACGTGTGACAGATACCAGATGTCACCAGTGCTAAAGTTTTGACATGCTATAAACCGCTGCGCGTAATAACTGCATGAGTAGCACAGCTTTACTCCCCAACCTAACATATACATCCGCCTTTGAAGATGAATATACAACCAGTACCAATTCTGAAGGCTACTGTACTGTAACAGTGTGTTCTTACCAAGGCACGAAACACCGGAAAATCCTGTTAAATGCCCGATCGTACAGTACGATATTCGAACCCACGACCGTGGATCCCAACTGACTGGAAGTCCTACCGTTTAACCGACTGAGCTATCCCACCGCTTGGCTATTATTGGACACAACACATAGTCGCTTTTTTGCATGTACAAATTTTCAATCTTGACCACGCCAGCGGGTCAGGGATGACAAAAGCTCAGCATGTGCGCTAAAAATCTGGGCTCGCATTCAGTCGTCGATCCACCCTGGCCAATTTTCTAGCGCGACTCGGCCAGACATTTACACTATATTTCATTTGTTGATGCAGGTTGGAAGAGCATACGACTCTGCGTCATCCACCTTCTGGAGTGGTGCAAGCGCAAGTGTGATCATCAAATTGGATGCCGGGGAAATGGTGTCGCTGTGGGCAGCAGGCAGCACCACACCCGGGGAGTATGGGTTGTATGGGAGTACTGATGACATCAAGAGGTATAGTACGTTGTTCTCAGGAAAACTAGAAGCTCGACTGACGTAAAATCAGCGTCATTTCTTAAGTTCCGAAGCAAACTGTTATATATAGGTAAAAGTTGTCAGTGTTATGGGTAAATGGCCTATACTGTCACGAATAACGTTAAACTTAAAAGGACAGTTTTAAAAATTCAAATCTTCAATGCGACTTTACACCACACCCGGGGCAATATGGGTTGTATAGGAGCACAGATAACATCAGGAGGTACAGTACGTTGTTCTCGGGAAAACTAGAAGCTCGACTGACGTAAAATCAGCGTCATTTAAGTTCTTACACGTGCACTGTTAAACTCAGCGCCGTCGTCTTTCAAGTTATGAATGCGCGTTGTTATAGGTAAAAGCCGTCACTGTTAACGGTAACTATTGTCACCAATAATTATAACGGTAAACTTAAAAGATGACAGTTTTGATAATTCAAATCTTCAATGGCACATTTTACCACACCGGGGGAGTATGGGTTGTATGGGAGTACCGATGATATAAAGAGGTATAGTACGTTGTTCTCGGGGAAACTAGAAGCTCGACTGACGTAAAACTCTGCGTCAGTTCTGTTCTGAATGCAGACTGTTACGTGTAAATGAATAGGCCTATATACTAGGGAGCTTCAGAAATCGTTGAAGGATTCCCATCGATTCTAATTTATAACCGGACCACGATACGAAAGAAAGATAATAAATCAGATAGGTAACAAAACATCTGCACAAATTGACAGAAATTTAACATAATTTACAATTAATCACATTACTACGGTGATCTGCGTGAAATGGCTGTAACAACAAACTCCATTGTATACCTTGTCCCAACAAAGGAAACATGATCTATAGAGTGATGCGGTTTACCAAACGGTGACTTCCCATTATAGCCCGTCCGGCTATAGCCTGCCTCCTAAAACAACACAATTTTTCCCATTATAGCCAACCCCAAAAAAGTGGGCTATAATGGGAATTTTTCACGAACGCTGTCCGGCTATAGCCCACTTAGGTGAACAATATGGTCAATGACTATTTATTATCACAACATATGCACATGCAGTAAGATAACACTGACAAGGTGTGAACTCCACTCACTAATTAGATGAGGGGAGTTGACAGTTAATTGATTAATCATCACTCACTAGTGCCATGGAAGATTTATAATAGCCTACATGGCAGTTCAATGAATACTGGTACGTGAGCACCAATCAGTTAGACATGACCGGGGGCGGGGAGTACAGTTAATTGTTTATGAGTAGGCTGTAATTAATTCCTCGCCGTTTGTCACGTGATCCACAGTCGACATCCCGTGGGTCACCGCCTAGCTGACAGTTGCCCAGCCGAAGTCCGTGTGATACGGACGCAACGTCGACCAAAGTAAAAGTTAGTGCAGTAGTCTATCAGATTTATAATTTTCATAATACAAAAAAATTCAGATAATCATTGACAACATTACTGGACTGGCCATGTATGCATGTGTTGCTGTCCTTCGTACGTCTAATTACGTGTAATAACTCCCCTGGGTTACTTCACCATTGCGCCCCACATTTCTGACGTTCGTAAGTGGGTTTTTGTAGGCTATACCATGACCAAAATTTGAAACGACGCGTCAAGTAGTGTGAAAATGTATGCAACCGTATACTATATGAAAAATAACGTCGATCTGATGATTGTATGAACCTTGTTATGTAAGTATTGGGGTAATGAATACCTACTGTAGGTCCCTAACGTCATTTTTTCGGATATCAGATATATTATTATATGATCATTTTAAATTTATTACGTGTTTTCTTAGTGAAAATCCACCCGTTATATATTTTTTCGTTACAGTTTGTATAGTTACTCTGTATACCGTATATTACTGTATACATAGGCCTATTACATTGATAAGCATCTGAGGGTTCATTAAATTACTAGTATTGTAACGGTGGCTTCTGTAAAATGGATGTTATTTGCTCACATTTTCTGCTGGAATCGCTGTGGCCTGGGATTTTTGAGAAAAATAGGTTGCCCCATGTTATCATATAAAACATGGATATATATATCCCTATAATCGATAAATTACAGCTATACTGGACAAAAAAAGAAACGCGCCAAAATATAATATTGAAAGTGGCGCGTTTCTTTTTTTGACCAGTATATACAGTATATATAGTGTTTCGATAGTACCTTTTACTCGAGAGTAGCGAGTTATAGAGCTATTCTTCTTGTTAGTGTTGCTACATTCAGTCACTTTGTTAAAATAATTCACCATTTTCAGTCCAATTGATTTCTGGTTTTGGTTATAATAGTATATGACCTAGATCACATCACGCCTGCGTCCCACAATTTATGAGCGGCGTCAGTATCCACTCACAGGCGCAATATTGGGAAGCGTAATGTGTGGTTCAGTTGTTGTTTTTCTGCTGTGTCCTTATTTCTGAGTCACTCTGTACCGTAGCCTATATTATGCTCGGAATTTGTAAATGATATGGCGTGCGGGGGAAATGGCTATTAGGTCTGCTACACACCATTAACCCTGAAAGCCTCGTACACCATACCATAAGCATATACATTACGCCGGTGTCTATCATGGCTTACCTTGTGTCTCTCGCGATATATCAGGTGTCAAAATGGTTGTACTGTACCATACACTACACTGTTAGCGTACGTATACCATCAAAGGGAGTGACTCGTGTGTGACAAATGAGAGTGTTGACAACGACTTTCACATGTAGAGTGATCAAAGTAGATCGGGGTAGTTCTTCCCCGCTTTACGCATTGGCAGTGAAGATATGTACCGTATGGAATGTATGCAAATTTATTATCTATCTAAGGATATGGATTAGTCGTCACCCCATGTGACGATACAGTAAAATTATAGGGTGCCTTACAGAAGTGCTTGTGACAGGTATGTGACAAGTTGACCCAGGTATGTAACAAGTTGACCCTACAGTACAGAACTTTGTAAATTAGTCAGTTCATACAATCCGAGAAGAAGTTAGGTTTCCCGTATTTCAACAATATAATATGGATAAGGATACCGTGGTTGTTTCTGGGTTATAGTCGGTAAGTTATCTATATTAATATAAAATATTAGGTAATAGACATGCGGAGTTATTGGTTTGTAGTGTGTCATGTATGTAAAATGTGGGCTGTTATGTGTCATGGTGTGTGGTGTCGTGGTACAATAATTATTGTGTGGTGTCGAGTCATGATAAATATGAGGTGGCATGATTATATATGTATGGTACCACATAACAATAACATCATAAGTGTGACGTCATAATATGTATGTGGTGTCACAATATATATGTAGTGTCATAATAGATATGGGATGTCTTAATATAATGTTTGATGTCGATATCCATATGTCGTGTTATATCAGCATTGTATCAATGAGACATGGTAGGCTATCATAAGTATGTGATGTAATTGAGGTGTGATGTCAAATATACGTAGTGTGGTGTCAACGTATTGTGGTGTCAAAAATGTATGGTGTTGTGTTGTGTCCAAATTATAGATGTCATAGGTCATGTGTGATGTCATAGATGCATGGTGTGGGAGATATGTGGTGTCACGGATATTTGGTGTCATAGCTGTGTTGCGTCATATGTGTGTGATGGCATGGATGTGTGACATTATAGATGTGTGATGTTATAGATGCGGCGTGTCACGACGGTTGGGTAGTGTCATGTATCGGCTATGCTGTGTGATAGCTGTGTTGTGTCATAGATGTGTGATGTAATAGATGTGTGATGTCATAGATGTATGGTGTAATAGATGTGTGATGTCATAGATGTATGATGTCATGGGTGTGTGATGCCATGGAGGTGTGATGTCATGGGTGTGTGGTGTCACGGAGGTGTGATGTCATGGGTGTGCGGTGCCATGGGTGTGTGGTGTCGTGGAGGTGTGATGTCATAGATGTGTGATGTCATGGATGTATAATGTCATAGTTGTGTGATGTCATGGATGTATGATGTCATAGATGTGTGGTGTCATATATGTGTGGTGTCATGGATGTGTGGTGTTATAGATGTGTGGTGTCATGGATGTGTGGAGTTATAGATGTGTGGTGTCATGGATGTGTGGTGTTATAGATGTGTGGTGTCATGGATGTGTGGTGTCATGGATGTGTGGTGGCATCGGTGTGTGATGTCATGGATGTGTGGTGTCGTGGATGTGTGGTGTCATGGAGGTGTGATGTCATGGATGTGTGTGGTGTCGTGGATGTGTGGTGTCATGGATGTGCGGTGTCATGGATATGTGGTGTCATGTATGTGTGATGCCATGGAGGTGTGATGTCATGGATGTGTGCTTCCATGGAGGTGTGATGTCATGTATGTGTGATGTCATAGATGTGTGATGTCGTGGATGTGTGGTGTTATAGGTGTATGGTCATGAATGTATGGTGTCATGGATGTGTGGTGTCGTGGATGTGTGGTGTCATGGATGTGTGGTGTCATGGATGTGTGGTGTCATGGAGGTGTGGTGTCATAGATGTGTGGTGTCATGTAGGTGTGGTGTCATGTAGGTGTGGTGTCATGGAGGTGTGATGTCATGGATGTGTGATGTCATGGAGGTGTGATGTCATGGGTGTCTGGTGTCATGGAGGTGTGATGTCATGGATGTGTGGTGTCGTGGGTGTGTGGTGTAATGGATGTGTGGTGTCATGGAGGTGTGGTGTCATGGATGTGTGATGTCATAGATGTGTGATGTCGTGGATGTGTGGTATCATGGATGTGTGGTGTCATGGATATGTGGTGTCATTGATGTCATGTGTGATAGATGTGTGATGTCATGAGTGTGCGAAGACATCGATGTGTGACATTATACGTGCTGTAGATATGTAGTGTCATTGATGTGTGGTGCCACGGATGTGTGATGTCATGGACGTATGATGTCGTGGATGTGTGGTGTCATGAATGTATGGTGTGGTGTTATAGATGTGTGGTGCCAATGATGTGTGGTGTTATAGATGGGTGGTGTTATAGGTGTGTGGTGTCATGGATGTGTGCCTTTGTGTGGTGCCATGGCTGTGTGGTGTCATGGACATCTGGTGTCATTGATGTTATGTGTCATAGATGTGTGGTCGTGGGTGAGTGGTGTTATAGGTGTATGGCTTCATGAATGTGTTGTGTCAAAGTTGTGTGGTGTCAAAGTTGTGTGGTGTCAAAGTTGTGTGGTTTCATAGATGTGTGGTGTCATGGATGTGTGGTGTTATGGATCTGTGGTGTCATATATGTGTGGTGTCATTGATGTGCGGTGTCATAGATGTGTGATGTCATGGATGTGTGGTGTCATAGATGTGTGGTGTCATGGATGTGTGGTGTTATAGATGTGTGGTGTCATGGATGTGTGGTGTTATAGATGCGTGGTGTCATGGATGTGTGATGTCAAAGTTGTGTGGTGATACACATGTGTGATGTCATATACGTGCATGTGTTATAATTTAAGCATTGCCACTAGTTTTATGCTATTGCTATGTAAGTCATATGATCATACGAAGGTGTCGAAATTCCACAATCCACAGTCTACATTGATATATATTTAAATCGTTTTTTATTAGACAGTCGATAATCAACTAATTCAGTATTCTTTACCCATATACAGTATATATTGGATTAACTTACCGTCATTGGAATCTATCTCATACAAAAGCAAATTGCTCCAAATGACAACCACCCGACA
>WNLI01133293.1:0-36537 GCA_025802215.1 Wirenia argentea
CAATCTCATCTTGGCAATCGAGTAAGATTTTAATTTGAGTGGGATCGTTAGTTACATCTTTTTTTGAATATTTAGACCAGGTGGGTAGCTGGTTTTTTACAAAGTCTTCAAGTGCTTTTTCCCAATCAACTGCATTTTTAAAAAGAACTGTTAAATCCCAAGTGTCTTCTAGCTTGATATCGGAGCGTTTTAATGTCATAACATCCTCAAATTTTTCCATGGTATCTTGAAAGAGCCTAACATAAATCTCAAGAGATATCTTTATTAGCAGTTTTAAGCTTAAACTGCTAATTTCACTTGCGATAAAAATGAATTCTTCATTATCATTTATGCTTTAATGAAAGGCATCTGCCGATTTTAAACCTAAATTTTAATTTAGATACAAGGAGATAAACATGACGCAACAAGCGGAAAAAGTAAAATTAAAGCCATTAAGTGACCGCGTTATACTCAAAAGGTTAGACCCTGAGGATACTTTAAAAGGTGGCCTCATTCTTCCAGATACAGCAAAGAAGAAGCAGGAAACTGCTCAGGTTGTTGCTATTGGACCTGGAAGAAAAGCAAAGTCAGGCGAATCTATTCCAATGCCAGTGTCAATCGGCGATAAAGTCTTAATAGACCAATATTCGGGACAAGAGATTGAAGTTGAAGGGGAAGAATACCTTATTGTAAAAGCTGATGACATCATTGCTATCGTCGCTTAAAAAAGTTTATTAATTTTTTATCAAGGAGTTATTTTATAATGGCTGCAAAAGACATTAAATATAGAGAAGATGCCAGACAGAAAATGCTAGAAGGAGTGAGAACTTTAGCATCTGCTGTAAAAATCACTTTAGGTCCAAAAGGGCGAAATGTTATAATAGATAAATCTTTTGGGGCACCTCAAGTGACAAAAGATGGTGTGACAGTTGCAAAAGAAATTGACCTAGAGGACAAGCACGAGAACATAGGTGCTCAAATGGTAAAAGAAGTTGCTAGCAAAACTGCTGATAAGGCCGGTGATGGTACAACTACAGCGACTGTTTTAGCGGAAGCAATTTATTCAGAGGGCCTCAAAAATATTGCGGCGGGTGCAAACCCAATGGATTTAAAGCGAGGGATCGAAAAAGCAGTTAAAACAGCTGTTGACGAACTTAGAAAGATTAGCAAACCTGTTAAAGATCAAAAAGAAGTTGCTCAAGTTGCAACAGTATCTGCTAACAATGATGCTGAGATTGGCCAAATGATTGCAGATGCAATGGAAAAAGTTGGACGTGATGGTACAATCACTGTCGAAGAAGCAAAAGGCTTTGAAACTGTTTTAGATGTTGTTAAAGGAATGAATTTTGATAGAGGATATCTATCTTCTTACTTCGTTACTGATACAGAAACTCAAGAAGCAGTTTTAGAAGATGCCTACATCTTAATTTTCGAAAAGAAAATCTCTGCGATGAAAGAATTCTTACCTCTTCTACAGTCTGTTGTAGAGACAAGTAAGCCTTTAGTTATCATTGCTGAAGATGTTGAAGGTGAAGCTTTAGCCACTTTAGTAGTTAACAGGATCAGAGCAGGACTAAAAGTTTGTGCAGTAAAAGCACCTGGTTTTGGTGATAGAAGAAAAGCTATGCTAGAAGATCTTGCTATCTTGACAGGTGGTCAGGTTGTTAGTGAAGATCTTGGAATTAAGCTAGAGAATGTTACTATAGATCAACTTGGAAAAGCTAAAAAGATTGTAATCAAAAAAGAAGAAACCACTATTATCGAAGGTGCGGGTTCAAAAGAAGCTGTTCAAGATAGAGTTTCTTTAATTAAGAGACAAATTGAAGAAAGCACTTCTGAGTACGACAAAGAAAAGCTTCAAGAAAGACTTGCAAAGCTTGCAGGTGGTGTTGCAGTGATCCGTGTTGGAGCTGCTACTGAAATTGAAATGAAAGAGAAAAAAGATAGAGTAGATGATGCTCAACATGCAACAGCAGCAGCTGTTGAAGAGGGTGTTTTACCTGGTGGTGGAGTAGCATTTGTTCGTTGTTTAGACTCTATCAAAGAGCTTATCCAAACTCTAGAAGGTGATCAGGCTACAGGAGCTATGATTATAGCTAAGGCTCTTCCCTACCCATTGAAGCAGATTGCAGAAAATGCAGGTGTAGAGGGCTCTATTGTTTTACAGAAAGTTCTTTCTTTACCCACCTCGGAAGGTTTTAATGCTTTAAAAGGTGAGTATGAGGATATGATCAAATCTGGAATCTTAGATCCTATGAAAGTTGCTCGTTGCGCTCTTGAAAATGCAGCATCTATTGCTTCGATGTTGCTCACTACAGAAGCAACACTTACAGAGTTACCTGAAGACAAACCAGCACCAGCTGGTATGCCCGGTGGTATGGATTACTAATCAATCATTGTATTGACAGGTAAAAAAACCCGCTCTTAAGCTTAAGAGCGGGTTTTTTATTATAAATTTTTTAGAAGAATCAAACAGTATCATCACTAAAAACTTTATGCGTTACTAGAGGTTGTTGTTGACCAGTTTTAGGGCTAGCGCAACACTTTTTAAGACCATCTGCTGCTAAGCCCCCAGCCTTGTATCCAAAAGCAGTTCCTAGATAGATTAAAGCTCCTTTTGCTATTTTTCCAACTACAGAATCACCTGTTGGAATTAAGCTTGCTAATTCCCAGCCAACACCACATGCTCCAACATTCGATGCTGTCCTTGTATCACCTGAATCTAATAGATCCTTCCCAGAAGCTTTATTGACGACCAATGACATAGCTTTCCAAGCAACTCCATCAAAAACATAAATAAATGGTAAAGCAGCTAGGGCTCCTAAAGCTCCAGCTCCTCCGATATAAGTTCCAAGAGCTCCAGCTCCATAAAAAGCAGCAGCAGCAGCTGCTGCTTTACAAGCGCCTTTTAGGGAGTCTTTCATGGTAAGCCCCAGAAGCTTGCCTCCTACCGTATAGCCAGCTCCTTCTCCGGCTGCCACAAGCAACGTTCCGACTATAGGTTTCGACCAACTAGGTGAAAGTGGCGATAGGGCTTTAGCTGCTAAATCACCTAAGTACCATCCGCCTCCTGCGAGTCCTGCGCAGGTGAAGGCTACTTGAGTGTCTTTATTTGGCTTGTACCATTGAGAGTTAGTTGTAACTGGCATCTCTAGCTGTAGGCTGTTCTCTCGAGAATAAGATATTGGTAATTGGGGTTCAGTGCTATGGGTATCCCCTAGCCCTTGGGTATACATTTGGCCTCTTGCTATAGCTGATTTCAGACCATCTGGTGTTGACATCTTAACCTCCTAATATATTAATTATTAAAACTTATTAAACTTAATTTTAACATTTAATTAATAAAAAGTAAATTAAATTTTTAACTTAAACTGTATTAATTATTAACTATTTTTATTTTTTATTATATATAGTTGATTTTCATGAACTTGAAATTATTGAAGCTTTAAAATAATATTATTTTATAAATGATTGATTATTAATTAGATATATAACGCCTTGCTTAGGCGTCATATCTAAATTAAGGGAAACTGTGAAAGTTCATTCGTGTTTTTTAGACAGGTAATAAGTGCGTCCTTGGTGTTGGCGTTGCTGCAGTAGGCCTTTCTCTTGAACGATAATCTTTTATAGCATCGGTTAGTTTTACAACGCCATGTTCTAAAGTGTCGTAGATTCTTCCTCCAAGCCAGTAGCATACCGGTCCTAAAAGAACCGCAGGATATTGTAGAGCAATTGATCCTCCAGTGTTTTCTACCGTTTTGGCAAGTGCATATCCTATAACCCAGCCAACACCATTCATACCAACTTTAAATGGTGTTCTGGTAGAATCTGAGCTAAACCACGAGCGTGCAAATTCCCATGTTTTAGTTTTTTCACCGGCTTCATCTTTACGGAAAAATCTATTATAAATAGGGTTTGTAACAACAGCCGTTCCATAACGACCTATAGCTTGATATATTAAAGTAAGAACTGCTCCCGTTGCTACTAGAGATCCTGCATCTAGAGGTGCTCCTGGAGGCACTGCTGCGTAAAAGCCAACACCTGCATGACAGACACCTAAAGCGCTCATTAAACTTCTAACAACTACATCGGTTTTAAAAACTTCGCTCCAAGAACCTTTTTCTTTTCTTAACTTAAGTCCTGTACCAATTAAGTATCCAACAGCTTCAATTCCACCTACAAGGTAAGCTCCGGTCCAGCTAAAATCAGTCCATCCAAGGCCATCTGAAACGATTTGTGTTCCTATAAGACCAAAGATAGATGCAAAAGATGCTTGCCATGCGGCAGCACTAAAGTCACCAGAAATGTTTTTTGTAACTGCATGACATATATTAGGAGATTTTGATATGAGTTCATCGGAAACAGGATTAAGCTCATCTCCTACAATTGGTTCGAGGGCTTCATGAGAAGGGCTGCTTCTGCCATGAATTGACGCCTCCGGGCTTTCAAGATCTCTTTGATGTTCTTCTATAAACCTACCTGCCCTTTCCAAAGCAGATGGCACTGACATAAAAACCTCCTTTTGTATAATTTTAATTTTAACTTAACATTATATTAATGTAAACAAAAAAGTTTAGTTTGTTTATTAAATCTTAATAATTGTTAACTATAGGAGGTTTATCTGAAATTATCTTTTAATAGTCGAAGTCTTTTAAAAGTTAAGAGAGGGTTTTGGTCTTTGATATTTATATGTTGTTGAATATAAATATCTTCTGTTCTTAAAAAGGGGTTTAAAAGCTTTTCTTCTCCAATTGTGGAGGGGATAGAGGGTTTTGAGTTTTCTCTTAAGAGTTTTACTTCTTTTAGTTTTTGAAGCAAACCTAAGTTATTTGGTTCTATTGAGAGAGCAAATTTAAGATTGCTAAGTGTATATTCGTGACCGCAGTAGACTTTGGTGTTGTTAGGTAGAGACGAAAGCTTTTTTAGTGACTGGTACATTTGTTCATAGGTTCCTTCAAAAAGTCGTCCACAACCTATGCTAAATAAAGTGTCTCCTGAAAATAATATGCTATCCTCTTCAAACCAAAAGGCAATATGACCTAGAGTATGGCCAGGGACTTCGAATATTTTAGCTTTTTTAGTTCCAATAGAGACTGTATCGTTTTCTTTAACAGAAATGTTTATAAATGGAATCTTATTTTTTTCTTTTTCTGGGCCAATAATTGTAGAGGATTTAAAAGCTGCATTTCCCTGAATGTGATCAGAATGATAGTGGGTGTTTAAGACAAAATTAGGTGTAATATTATTTAGAGATAAAAAATCTTGAATAGGCTTAGCTTCCCCAGGATCTACAATTGCAGAGACATTTTTAATTGGATCTACTAATACGTATGCATAGTTATCTGTTAAAATAGGAACAATAAAAACTTGAAGAGACATTTATTGTACTGAGTAGGGGACTTTTACCCTGCCTTTTAGGTTCTTGGCTTTTAATTCACTTTGATGCTGTTTAAGGATTGCCATTTGTTCTTGAGTTTGTTTTCTTATACGTGAAACGGTTTCGCTTATTTCGGCAGGTTGACGATTTGCGTTGAAAAGAGAAAAGTCTTTTGTTTTTACAACCTCTCTTTCTGGAGCATGCCTTGCAATCCAGCTCCTAATTTTATCTGAAGTTTCTTCTAAAGCCTTAGGAGTTATTTGCTTTTCAATCTCATCGTAATATTTTTTAATCTTTTCGAGTATTTTTTTTGTCTTGTCCTCCATAGGGGCAGCAGAATTTTTTAAGGATTGAGCCTTATCACAAGCATTTTTAAGCGCTTTCTTTTGTTTTTGGGTTGTCTTTTTTTTAGTTTTCGGTCGAGTAATCATACCTATGCTCCTTAATATCATGATTCATAAACATAACAAGTGTCATGATTTAAAAAAATGTTTTAATACAAAATATAGTGTCACTGAAGTACTATCTTCTATAAACCATATGCGCTGCTGTCTGATCCGTAGGGTATACCTTAATTGTTGGTAACGATACATGATCTGGTCTAGTTGTTGCATATACAATGGCATCTGCAATATCATCAGCTATTAGCGGAACCATCCCTTCGTATACATTATCTGCAGTTTTTTTATTACCTTTAAATCGAGTAATTGAAAAATTAGTGTTCACTAGTCCCGGATCTATTTCAGTAACCTTTATAGCAGTACCATGTACGTCCATTTTAATCCCTCTTGAAATCGCTTTTACGGCAAATTTCGTAGCGCAGTATACTACACCTCCAGAATAAACTTCATGTGAAGAAATAGATCCGATATTGATAATATGCCCAAAGTTATTTTTTATCATGTTTGGTAACACATAACGCGTGATATATAAAAATCCCTTTATATTTGTATCAATCATTTGATCCCAATCTTTTGTATCAGCTTCTTGAATCTTATCTAATGCTAATGAAAGTCCTGCATTGTTTATTAAGATGTCGACAGTGTTAGATTTAAAGTAGTCTTCTAAAGAGGATTGAACTTCATTGCAATCTCTTACATCAAGTTGAATAAGGTCTACTTTTATTGAATAGTTAGAGATAAGCTCTTCTTTAAGTTCTTGAAGTTTTTCTTTTGATCTAGAGATTAAGAGGAGGTTAGATTTTTTTTGAGCAAATTGTATTGCGCAAGCTTTTCCGATGCCACTAGATGCCCCGGTAATCATGACGGTTTTTTTTCTAGCTGCATTTACTTGCTCCTTGGGTTTTAAGGATGTTAAAAAAATAGTTAAATGCTTCTATAAACATAAAAAACAAAGAAACATATTTCATATGAATATTTTTAAGATTAAATGATATAAAAAATCCAATAATTAAAGATAAGGATATTTCTTTGACTTAAAACAAAAGCACTCATACGCTTATATTCTTTTAATGGTTATTTACGGAGAAAAATGCAATGTCAAATGTGATTGAGACCTTACAAAAGAGAGGTTTTATCGATGCAATTACAAGCGAGAATTTAAAAAAAACTGTTGAAAAACCGATTAAGCTATATGTTGGCTTTGATCCAACATCAGATAGTTTGCACTTAGGCAACTTAGTAGGTATTTTGCTTTTGCGTTGGTTTCAAAAGTTTGGACATCAACCTATAGCTGTTGTAGGTGGTGCCACAGGAATGATTGGAGATCCTTCAGGAAAGAGTCATGAAAGAAACTTATTAGACAGCAAAGCTATTGAAAAAAATTTACAAGGGATAAAAAGTAATCTTGAAAAGATCTTAGATTTTTCTCATGTAGAGTCAAAGGCAAAAATCATCAACAACTACGACTGGTTTTCTAAAAAAGACTATGTTGGGTTTTTAAGGGATATTGGGAAGCATTTTAGATTAGGCCCAATGCTTTCAAAAGAATCTGTAAAAACAAGGTTAAATTCTCAGGAAGGGATGAGCTATACCGAGTTTAGTTATCAAATATTACAAGCTTATGACTTTTATCATCTCTATGCGAATGAAAACATTCTTCTTCAAGCTGGGGGAAGTGATCAGTGGGGAAATATAACAGCTGGAATTGACCTAGTCAAAAAGCTTACAACTAAAGAGGTGTATGGTCTAACTTTTCCTCTTCTTACGAGAAGCGGTGGGAAAAAATTTGGTAAAAGTGAAAAAGGAGCTATTTGGCTATCGAAAGATAAACTTTCTCCATATGAATTTTATCAATATCTCTTTAGAACCCCTGACGAAGATGTAATTACAATGATGAAGATGCTCACATTTATGGATCTAGAAGAAATAAGTTCTTATAAACAATTGATGCATGCTTCAGATTACCGTCCTAATACGTGTCAGAAAAAATTAGCAGAAGAGGTTACCTTAATTGTACATGGAGAGGATGGACTTCAATTAGCTCTGAATGTAACAAAAGGAATGAGTCCAGGCTCTAAAACTAGGCTAGATGGTTATGTTTTAAAGCAAATTGCAAAGGAGGCTCCTTTAGAGGTTCTTCCAAGAGATGAAGTTATGGGTATGGATTTTGTCGAGTTGGTTGTGAAAATAGGGTTTGCTTCTAGTAAAGGAGAAGTGAAAAGACTAATAAAAAATGGCGGTATTTATCTCAATAATGAAAAAGTTTCGGATGAAAAGATTAAAATGGAAGAACAATTTTTAATTGATGAAGAATTTATTTTAGTTGCGATTGGGAAGAAAAAAAAGCTTTTGTTGCAGA
This sequence comes from Wirenia argentea, assembly GCA_025802215.1. Classification (NCBI taxonomy): domain Eukaryota; kingdom Metazoa; phylum Mollusca; class Solenogastres; order Pholidoskepia; family Gymnomeniidae; genus Wirenia; species Wirenia argentea. The sequence goes on from WNLI01133293.1 coordinate 8,117, forward strand.
TAAAATGAGGGCCTTTTTGAAAAAAGACTTGAATCCAAAATTGATTTAACTATTATGAGAAAAAGTTTTTATTATTAAAAACAATTGAGCTTTCATTTTTTTGAAGAAAAAAGGACTTGATTGAAAATAAGCAACAATAAGAGAATCCAAAAATATTGCTTCTCTTTGAAGGTAGGGATTGCCCTTAAGTTGTTTTGAGTTACAATATTATTATAAAACTAAGGAGCCTTTCGAGGTATGGCCACAATGACAGAAGATAAGAAGACAATCACTAAGAAAAACTTGATCAATAAGATTGCGCAAGAAAAAGGAATACACCCTAATGATGTGCGGAGTGTTATTCAAGCTTTTCTAGATAAAATGACAGATTGCCTGTCCGAAGGTGATCGATTGGAATTTAGAGATTTTGGCGTTTTTGAAGTCGTCAAACGTAAGCAAAAAATCGGTAGAAATCCAAAAAATGCTTCTGTTCCGATCATCATTCCACCTAGGAATGCAGTAAAGTTTACTCCGGGTAAGAAAATGAAATACTTAATAGAGAAGAGTAAAGAGCAGTAAATGTAATCGTTTCAAGCGATCTACATAGAAGGTTTGTGGTCTAACCTAGAGAGAAATACTTCAGGCCCTGTCTGTTTTTGCAAGTGGTTTATCTTGAAAAATAATGGGGCTAATTTATAACGATCTCTTTTAAACTCTGATATACTTATGTTTCAAATTGAGCATATTCTCAAAAAAAAAGACAAACATTTTACGCTGTATGCTGAAGATTTAGTTACTCCAGTTGACCAAACTACAGTAGTTTTGGGTGCAAGCGGTAGTGGTAAGTCAACATTGCTGCAACTTATGGTTGGTTTGATCATTCCAGATAAAGGGGCTGTTTATTTTCAAAAAGAGCTTGTAGAGAAAAAAAGCCTTTTAAAAATTAGGAGAAATATCGGCTATGTAACTCAAGATTCGGGTTTATTTCCTCACTTAACAAACTATGAAAACATAGTCTTAATGGCGAAACAACTAAAGTGGGATAAAGAAAAGATACGAAAAAGAGTCAAAGATTTAGTACAACTTACTCACCTACCAGGAGAATGTTTAAAATTATACCCAATGCAAATCTCTCTAGGAGAAAGACAAAGAGTTGGTCTTATGCGAGCGTTAATGCTTGATCCAAGAGCCCTTTTGTTAGATGAGCCATTAGGAGCTTTAGATCCTATTACGAGGAATCAACTGCAACAAGATTTAAAAATTATTTTTCAAAGGCTTAATAAAACAGTGGTTTTAATAACCCATGATTTGCAAGAGGCTAAATATTTAGGAGATTTTTTTGTTCTCATGAATAAGGGTAGAATACTTCAAAAAGGTTTATTTTATGACCTATACAAGGAACCTAAAGACCCTTATGTCTCAAAGTTTATCAAGCATAAATCGAATGCTACCCAAGAATCCACCTTAAGCTATGTTTAAAATTATAGTAGCAATTGCAAGTGTTATTTTCATAATGTCTATTTTTCTTGCTTATCTTGCTTTTAGAAACAAAGATGAAAAAGTGTTTGTTGGATCAAAAATGAACACAGAGTCGGTACTTTTAGCAGAAATTATTGTTGGTTTATTAAAAGAAAATGGTGTTGACGCCCTACATAGAGAACAACTTGGAACGACCTCTATTTTATGGAAAGCGTTGCTATCAAAAGAAATTGATATGTATGTGGAATTCACAGGAACACTGGAACATGAAATTGCAAAAAGAAAAGACTATGGAATATTTCTTTTCAATAAAGGAATATTACAATCTAAAAGTTTAGGGTATGAAAATTGTTATGCTTTAGGTATGAAAAAAAGCCTTGCAAATACGTTTAAGATTGAAAAGATTTCTGACTTAAAACGTTATAAAGAGCTAAAGTTGGGTTTGACAGATGAATTTTATAATAGAGAAGACGGTTGGATTTCTCTATTAAAAACATATAACCTGCCTCAAAAAGATCTCATCACGCTAGATCATCAAATAGGATATAGAGCATTAAAACGAGGGGATATTGCTGTTACTGATTTTTGTAAAACTGACTCGGAGATACTTTCGGGAGATTATCTTTTACTGGAAGATGATTTAAGCGCTCTTTCGCAGAACACGGCGGTATTGCTTTATAAGGAAGAGTTTTCGAATAATGCAAAAGTTTTAAATGTAATTAAAACAATCGAAGGCAAAATTTCTGATGAAGAAATACGTCTATTAAACAAAAATGCGTCTTTAAATCCTTTATCAGAAAAAGAAGTGGCTCTGTCTTTTTTAAATGATAAGTTTAAGTTAGAAACAAAACTAAGTGAAAACAATCGCTTCCCTCGAATTTTTAATGCAACAAAACAACAAATTTTTTTGGTGTTTTCATCTTTATTCTTTGCAATTATAGTTGCGATTCCCTTAGGGATCTTGGCAGAAGGCTTTCCTGTCTTAGGTCAACTTCTTTTAGGGTTTACGAGTTTGATACAAGCAATACCTTCTTTGGCATTACTTGTTTTTTTTATCCCACTTTTAGGCATTGGCGTAAAATCAGTGATCGTTGCGCTCTTTTTTTACAGCTTACTTCCAATTTTGAGAAATACTTTTGAGGGTTTAAAATCTATACCTAAATCTTATAGAGATTCAGCTAAAATCATGGGTTTATCTTATTTTTCTAGGTTGTTAAAAATAGATCTTCCATTAGCCCTTCCACAAATTATTACAGGTATTAAAACTGCTGCAGTTCTTAATATTGGAACTGCAACTTTAGCGGCTCTTGTTGGAGCTGGGGGTTATGGACAAGCGATTTTATCGGGGATACGTTTAAATAGCATATCTTTGGTAATGGAGGGTGCTATTCCCGCAGCTTTGCTTGCATTGTCCGTACAGTTTCTTTTTGAATTTGTTGAAAAAATAACTATTTCAACAGGTTTGTGTTACCAAATGGGAAGAAAAAGAGTTAGTTTTTGTTTTAATCTAAAAAAAAAGCCTAAATTGCTTTGATTCAATATCTTTCTATTGCATTCCTTTATACATTCTTTACTTAAGTGCTTTATAATTCACAAGTATTAGTATAGAAGAATAAGGAGGAATTTAATGGCAAGCAGCAGATTAGAGAGGTCGATAGAAGACTCTCATTTTCACTCATATTCTCCCGTCGGGAATAAGCTAGACCCTTTGCAACAAGAAGACTCGGTAATTCAAGGATCAACCCATCCGTTGAAAAGTAGAGCTCGACTCCTCTCAGGGAGAGAAGCAGAGGAAAATCCAGGATATCTTAGTCGTTTTGGAAATGCGGTAGATAGGTATATGGTTTTGCCTGTACGAATTTATTTTGGTGATTTATTTGAGAGGGTTGGAGATGGTGTTAGCGCTAAGCTTTCAGATCTTAGACAAGGACAGTGGGGATTAAGGGAATACGAAGCTACCATTAAAAGCGCTGAAAATGAGATCGCTAGGGCAAATGGACAACCACTTCCTCACCCTGAACTACAAGAGTTACGTGCAACAAACACTTGGTTTTGTCGTTTTGATGGGTTTTTGCCAACAGTTTGGCCAAAAGACCAAAGGGTCTATGCGATGTATGACACAAACCTATCCATGTGGCCTATAAGAGCTATTCCTGAAAGCTTTCAAAGAGCTTACAAATGGACAACAGAAGGAACAGGAGTAGGGTTTGGGCGAGATGGTTTTTTATATAAGCTACTGTGGAGTTCAGATGGTCCCTTATCTGCAGCTAATCCAGATAGTGACAATATAAGAGCTGTTTATGCAGAACTTCCCCGCATTATGGAATCAGAGATTCAAAAGCGTTATCACGCTTTTGAGAAAAGCGTTTTACGTTTAGAAAGAAGAATCTTGTCGCATTTAGTTCATTTATTAGGCGATGATGACTTAGGATCTAGAATTAATACTGCCTTTCAAGCTGTAGAAGCTGTTTTGAAAAAGGATATTTATGATAGTAAAAAAACCTTTACGAAGTCTCAAATTAGACAAGTAGAGAAAAAACTTGAAGCTCTTGGGGTGGAACTTAAGTCTTTATTAGATCTAGCAGGACATGGTTATGAAGATTTCTCACATCTGTGGAATTCGATTAAGCAGGATTTAGCGAATGGCTCGAGAACAACTAGGAAAAAAATATTTCAGCAAGTTAGAGAGTTAAAATCGGGTGTTATCTTTAAGTTGTGGTCTGAGCTAGCAAATGAGAGCGACACAACTCAATTAAGAAACCAGCACTACTGTGAAAAACTATTCGATAAATCTAGAACAGCGGCCTTCGATCTTGATAGTTGCAATTTTAGAGCGCATAATACAGAGTTTGCAAAGGTAAAGCGAGCATGGAATGATACATTATTAAACGGAGCCTATCCTCTAAGGGGAAATAAGAGATACCGAGTAAATGACATAGGGACTTTGGAAGTTAATTTTAGAGATATTTTAGAAAAAGGTGAAACATATTACGCTACATTTAATGAGCACTCAGCATTGGGTCAAGATTCAAGACATCGCGGACATGTAAATTCTCCGGAACTTTCATATTTAAAATTAAGTGGGACCTTAGAAGGTCTTCAAGATCTACTATTTTAGTTTATCTTAAAGGACTACCCCTCCTCCTTATCGGGCTACCTTACTTTAAAGGTAGACCGGTAAGGTTTTTTTTATCCCCTTGTTTTGAGAAATAAGAATCCTTATGATAAACTATTTTTAGACCCAAAGAGAATAGTTTCATGCAGACAGATGTAAAATTAGATTTTTCATTTATTGAACGTTGCTTAAAAAACCAGCATATTGACGAGTTAAATTTCTTAATTCCCGCAAAAAAACATCTTCATATTATTTTTGATAAGGAAGTTTTTACTCACAAGCAAACGACGGTGTATTTAAGAGAACTTCTAGTTATTGCGATGACAGCTTCAATATACAATGAAAGATATTTAGAAAAGCTAAAAGAAGAGCTCAAAAAAGCTTATAGGCGCATTCTCGAAAACCATACGGATGAGAGTCTATTATCAAATACCTATTCTCTCTTTTTATCCGAACTTTTAAACTTAGATAAATGTGATTATAGGATTAACCAATCGGATTCAGGGGCAATTTATGAAAAGCGCTCTCATGGAACAAGTCATATCGCAGATCTTGATGTTGCGATTGAAGTTGCTTTATTATGGGTTTATTTTTCCCAGCTCTCTAAGAGTTTTGATTATTTAGAAGCGAGCGTTAAATTTTCTGTTTGGTTATGTGATTTTTTTGATACAAACCATTCTCTTCATCTAGGGTTATATACTCGTGAAAAAGAACATATAAAAAGTGAAGTTAGTACCATTGCTTATTTGTTTTTTCAATCGATTAAAAAAGTTTTTTCTAAAGCATCGTATGAGCTACTTATTAAGCCCTTTTTAGAAAAGAATTTTCAATCTAGGTTTTCTTCAGTATTTTTACTTTATTCTTTGTGGAATGAAAAAACACTTCAAACTCTGGAATCTGCAACGCTAGAACTTTCTGATTTATTACAAAAAAATAAAGAAAATAGAGGTTTTAGTAAAATTCATCTTCAAGAGAAAGGTCTGAGCCTTTTATTAGGTTTACAGGGTATGAATACAGGAGTAGGTTCTGTTCATTTAGACGAGTTAAAAATTGTAACTATGGGTCCTCAAATTTTGCCTCTAGGTAGATCTGGTAATTTTGGAATCTATACAACTATAGAATGTCAAAAGCAAACAAAAATAGATGAAAATGGTGTAAAGGGTATAGTGAGGTTATCTCTATTTGATCAAAGATCTTATCAACACCCTTTTCATTGGGCTGAGATTTCTTTGTCGTATGCTAACTCTAAGTTTAATTTTTTTACTCATTTACTCTCTTTTGAAGGTAGAGAAAAAGTGATCTTTACTTTTTATATAAAAGCTTTAGATTGTAAAATAGATGATTATAAACATTTAGCTTCGAATGATCTCTCAAAATATGAGGGTGAGGTTAAAGAGATAGCTTTTTTTGATAAAAATTCTTCTTTAGATTTTAGCTTTCTTCAAAAACCAAAGGCTGTTACAATTGTTCCTTTAGGAAATAGTACTTCTTTTTGGCAAGCATCCTATCTTGTCGCTTGTCATTTTCAAGAAAAAGCTCCTAAGCTACAAGGGGAAATTGTTTTCAATAGAAGGTTACTTGAATAAATATTAATTTTTTTCAATAATGAAATATTTCGCAAAATTTAGGTCACAAAGATGTCATTACCAAAGTTTTTTATAACAACTACAGTAGTCTTATTTTCATTAATCGCCCTTATAGGGTGGGTTAAGAAAGGGAAGAATAAGGTTAAAGATAATCTTATAGTAGAAACTTGTATGGCGAGACAGATTGAATTTACTGAAGAAGACTTGGCCTTTAAACCTAAAAGAATGAAAGATGACAAAAGAGAAACCCCTTTTGAAGAAGTACCTATTGTTTTAGAAAAGTCTCTTCCCTATGCGGATCGTATAGATGCTCTTTTTGATGTGGCGGCAAAAAAATTACCCATTGTTGAAACAGTGTCATATAGCAGTAAAGTTCCGTGGTTAAAGGGCCGGCCGGCCTGGGTTGCAGATTATGCTGCACACTACCATACCTCGAGACATTTTATTGCTAGAAGTTTGAATAGCTCTAAGGATTATTACACGCAAAATGTTGTAAATGGGGATAGATTTAATGTTTTTAAATCGGATAAAAACTTTAGATTCCATTTAGTTGTTGATCTGTCTAGATGTAAAATGTGGTTTTATTATCTAGATTTAGACACCCAAGAAAGAGTTTTGTTAAAAACCTACTCTGTAGGTTTGGGAAGGCTTGACGCGAAAAAGGGCTCTGGTTCTCTTACACCATTGGGTAAATTTACTTTAGGGGACAATATAACAATTTATCGTCCAGGATCTATGGGGTACTTTAATAATCAAAAGACCGAAATGATTAAGGTCTTTGGAACAAGGTGGATTCCATTTGATAAAGAAATAGATCACTGTTCTGCTCCAGCAAAAGGGCTTGGCTTACATGGATCGCCCTGGAAGTTTGATTCTATGGCTAATCAGTGGGTCGAAGATGATTCGGGGCTGGGAAAATATGAAAGTGATGGGTGTCTTAGGCTTGTTCAACAAGACATAGAAGAGCTTTTCTCAATTATAGTCACAAAGCCTACTATTATTGAGCTTGTCAAAGACTTTTACGATGCAAAACTTCCGGGAAATGAAAGAGAATATTAGAAATTGTATTATTTTTAACAAATAAGTTTATGTTTCTCTACGGATTCCCTCTTCTAGTATGCGCCAATATTCTTCTTGTTTTACAAAGATATAAATGGGATAATGATTATTTAAAGAAAAAATTTTGACATTAGAAAATAGGTTCTTTTGGATATTTTACCACATGAAAAACAAATAGAAGACTGTAAAAAAATGATTTTACAGTTAAAAAAACAAAGTGAAGATAAAGACCCTTTTTGGAGCAAAGGAGAAGTTGGAAGGCTCGAAAAAAAACTTGATAGACTTAAGCACAAGGTTTATTCAAATTTATCTTCATGGGAACGGGTCTCTATTTCTCGTCATCCTAAAAGACCACATTCAATTGACTATATTAAAAATATATGTACTAATTTCACCGAGCTTTGCGGAGACAGAACTTTTAAAGATGATAGGGCTGTGATAGGGGGCCTTGCTACAATCGGTGATCAGAAGTTTGTCGTTATTAGCCAAGAGAAAGGGAGTGATACCGAAAGTCGTTTACATCATAATTTTGGAATGGTACATCCCGAAGGCTTTAGAAAGGCTCTGAGACTAATGCGTTTAGCTGAGAAATTTGAGCTGCCTGTTTTATCTCTTATTGATACTCCCGGTGCATATCCTGGACTTACTGCTGAGGAAAGGGGTCAAGGTTGGACTATAGCAAAAAATTTAATGGAAATGGCTAGAATACGAACACCTATCATTGTTATAATTATCGGTGAAGGATGTTCTGGAGGGGCTTTAGGCATGGCCGTAGGTGATGTTATTGGGATGTTAGAACATTCTTATTATTCTGTGATTTCTCCTGAAGGGTGCGCTTCTATCTTATGGAAAGACTCTCAAAAGAACTCAGAAGCTGCTGCGACATTAAAACTTAATTCTGAGAATTTATTACAATTCTCAATTATTGATAAGATTATAAAAGAACCCTTAGGGGGAGCTCACCATGATAGAGAAGCAATTTTTAATAGTGTAAAAAAATTCATTCTCCATCAATGGGAAAGCTTGAAGCCAATTTCACCACAATTTCTTTTAGAGTCTCGTTATTTAAAATATCGAAAGATGGGTGAGTTTACGAAAGAAAAAACAACAACGCGAAAAAAGACAAAGAATCTAACAAATGAAACTACTATTTAAAGTTGCTTTAGAGAATAGAAAGCACTACTTCCTTTTAATTTTCACATTATTTGCTACAATTTTTATGGCGCTTTCATCCCAAATGGAGATGTTTACTTTAGGGTTTTTAGTTAATACTACAAAAGGCTCTGATTTTTTTGAACTTTTCTCCCCTGAAAAAGACGGTAAAGTTGAAGGTTCTGATAAAATTTCCATTACTGAAGTTGAAGATAAGTGGTCACAAATTTCGTCAAATAATCATGTTATATCTAAAGAAGATGCGGCTAAATACCTGGCTCCAAGGCAGAGACACTCATTACATCAAGCCATAATAACAAAGGTTGGGCATACTTTAGGTCTATCAAGTAGTTTAATTAAGCTCCTCATCGTTTTTTTGTTTGTGGCTATATTTAAGGTGACCGCTACTTTTATAGGGCGCTATACTATGACTTTAGTCGGAATTAGGGTAAGTAGAGATTTAAGGCAAAAGTATTTCGAACACATACAAACTCTTCCAATGAGTTTTTATCAGAAATACAATATAGGAAGTCTATCTGCGAGGATTAGTGGAGATGCTGGAACGGTTGCATCATCGATTAGCTCTTTTATTGTTAACTATGTTCAAACACCTTTTACTATTTTAAGTAGTTTGGCCCTCCTTTTTTATCTTTCTTGGAAGCTTTCTCTCTTAATTTTTATAGGCCTTCCATTATTGATGATACCAATCATATTTTTGGCTCGAAAAGTTAAAAAAATCTCAAAACAGATGCAGAAAAATGGGGAAGAATTAGCTTCAGTACTGATTGATTTTCTTTCGGGTATCCAAACAGTTAAGCTTTTTGTTATGGAAAGCTTTTCATTAAAAAAATACAAAGAACAAAACGATTTAGCTGCTCGACTTGAAGAAAAAAGCGCTCGTTATGGATATTCTTCAAGGCCAATTCTTCATATGATTGGAACAATGTTTTTAGGTTTTGTTATTCTTTATGGTCTTTTTGTCATAGCTTTAGAACTTTCTGATTTAGTCGTGTATATTGGTTTTCTTCATTTGTTTTACGAGCCTATCAAGAAATTTAGTGAAGAGAATATGGGGATTCAAAGGGGAATCGCTGCGGCTGAAAGAATGTTTGAAGTCCTTTCTATACAACCATCCATTCGAGATAAAAAAGGTGCTATAGAGTTAAAACAATTTAAAGATAAAATAACCTTTGAGAATGTTTGGTTTCGTTATGAAGAAAAATGGGTTTTAAAAGGGTTAGATTTTTCAGTGAAAAAAGGGCAAATGGTTGCTCTTGTAGGCCCCACAGGAGCTGGAAAATCTACAGTGGTACAGTTGTTACCTAGGCTGTATGACATTGAAAAGGGAAATATACTTATTGATGGGAAGAAAATAACAGATTACACTCAAAAGTCTCTTAGGGAAGCAATGGCATTTGTTCCTCAAAGGCCTTTTTTATTTTTAGATTCAGTAGCGCAAAATATTGCTTTTGGGAGAACTTTTACAAGAGAAAGTATTGAAAGAGCAGCTAAAAGAGCCTATGCGGATGAGTTTATTGAAGATTTAGATAAAAAGTATGATTCCATTCTAGCTGAAGCAGGTAAGTCCTTATCGGGAGGTCAGCAGCAACGTCTAGCAATAGCAAGAGCCTTAATTAAAGAAGCCCCTATTTTGATCATGGATGAGGCAACGTCCTCATTAGATACAGTTAGTGAAAATCGTGTCAAGCAAGCTATACAACGGCTAAGAGGTGAAATAACGCAGGTAATTATTGCTCATCGCCTTTCTACGATTGAGGATGCTGATAAGATTGTATATATTGAGATGGGCAGAAAAATAGCAGAAGGTACAAAAGATGAACTCCTAAAAAATTGCCAAGGTTTTCGATTAATGTGGGAGATGATGTACCAAAATGATCTAAAAGACAAAGAACAAGGGTTAGTTAACGTGTAGTTTTTAAAAGTCCAAAATTTTCAAAACTACTTTTAAGATCTAAATTTTCTTTTTTGTCAAAAGCTCCGCTTTTAGATAGCCACTGAACATAATCACTTGGAACCGTCGTTAAAGGTTTTCCTCTGTATTTTCCAAAAGGCATAGTACGTACAAATTTAGCATTTTCTAAAAGAGAATATGCTTGATGGAAAGACAAATCATCTATCATAGCCATAAATACCTTATAAAGAATAATAACATCATCTAAGGCTCTATGTGCATTGTTTTCTTCAAAACCGTAGTGTGTTCTTAAAAACTGTAGTGAATGCTTAGGTAAATCTGATCTGTAGCGTCTTGCCCACTTAAGAGTGTCTAAGTATTTCCAATCTGGAAATTTTAAGTTGAATTTCAAATATGAAGCTTTGAGAAAATGAATGTCAAAATTGTCATTGTTATGAGCGATCAAAAGTGCATTTTCTGAGCAATATTCTGTAAACTTTCCCCCAATTTCTTCAAAGGAGGGTTTGTCTTTAACCATTTCATTAGAAATATTGTGGATAGCGGTTGCTTCCTTAGGAATTGGCTGCATAGGGTTGATTAATTCGTTGAATGTCTCATCTGTAAAAGGAGCATATGCTGCAAGTTCTATAATTTGGTCAGTACCTGCTTTTATTCCAGTAGTTTCAGTATCGTAGAAGATGACTTTTGTTTTCTCATCCATCTAATAACCTAGCTGGGGAAGATTTGAAGATTCATTATCATCTTTGATGAGTTTTGGGTTGTTAGTATTTGGTAATAAACTAAACCTATCTTGGTTAGGCATCTTATAAAGGCAAGAGGAGAGAGTCACTATTGTAAACAGTAATAGAGAAGACAAAATGAACTTTTTCATTATTTTATTTGGGGTTGTTTTTTTAATCTTTTGAAAATTTCAGAAAAGGAAGTTTTCTCTTTTTCAAGAGGGAGCGCGTCGTCTATGTTATCAGTCTCGTATTCTGTTAATAGACGAATCCCAGAGTGAGAATCACCTATCAATAAAGTTTTGTTCTGTACTTCAATGAGATATAACGATGACTTTTGAGTAAGGAGCCTTCTTTCTATAATTTTTATTTTGTTATTTAGGTTTACTTGAAGAACTCTTCTATTAACAAACCTACGTAGTAACCAAGCTCCTAACAATAGGATTAAAACAATAACCCCAAGAGAGTATAACATTTGTGAAAACTCTTCCCAGTAGTTAAATCCACCTTTCAAATCATCTTCTTCTTCTTGAGCTGTAAGCATAGAAGTTATTTCTTCGGGGAGGTTTTTCTCCGTTAATGTTTCTAATGAAGGGGGCGTCATTTCAGAAGGATCTGCAATTAATGCTGTAGAAATGAATGAAAACAAAAGAAAAAAATAAAAAGAAATTTTAATCTTTTTAAACATAGTTATTCCGCTTTGAATAATAAGAGTACATTATTATCTTTTTGGTGCAATTTTTTCTAGAGGAAATCTTTTTTTCAAGGTATTCTAATTTATCTTTAATATTAGGTATTAGATAAATGCATAAAGAAAATGGTATCATTGCTTTAGATTTAGATGGAACATTGACAAATAATCCTTACCGTATTTCAAAAAATCTCCTTAAGTATCTAAAAATGCTTTCTAAAGATTGGACTATAGCCATAGTGACAGGAAGGACTTATTCTTTAGCTATGGACTTACTGAAACCATTAAAATGTCCTTATTTTTTTTCTCCACAAAATGGAGTTGAGTTAATTCAAATGCCAGATAAAAAAGTTATCTATAAAAATTACTTTCCAAAATCATATTTAACTGCATTAGAGGAGATTTTTAAAAGTATTGATAATGATTATATTCTTTTTGCTGGAACAGAAAATGAAGATAAAACCTTTTATCGTTCGAAGCTACTAGACCCTTCTGTTAGGGATTACCTAGTTAACCACCCTTTGAAAGAAATTTCTGGGAACTGGATAGAGGTTAATAGATTTCATGACCTTAATCTCTTGGAATTTCCAATGGCTAAAGTATATTGGGAACAAGAATCTTTGATTGAGACAAAAGAAAAAATATTAGAGACTAACCTCTTTGATTGTTTGTTAGTTGGAGATTCTACGAATAAAGAGTATTCTATTCTTCAAATTACACATAAAGGAGTGAACAAAGGAGAGCTTGTGAAGTCTCTCATGGATTTTACGACTTCGGATTGTATAATAGCTGCTGGAAATGATTATAATGATATTTCGATGATAGAACTTGCTAAAGTTAAAATGGTGGCAGAAGACTCCCCTGATGATCTTTTAGAAAAAGCAGATATAGTCTTTTCCCCATCTTGCGAGGATGCTATTCTTGAGAGTATTGAAGAGGCTATTGAAATTGCTGCCCATGAATGAAATCTTGAAAATAATCATTAAATCTTCTCTTTTATCTTTTGGTAACTTAAAAAGTAAGCAGACGGGTTTTATTCATTATTATTCATCAAATCCTCACTCTGATAAGCATGACACCATACCAATATATGAAAACCTTCTTTATTGTTTAGCCCTTTTTCGTTCAAAAAATCAGGAGAATGCATTAGATGCAATATCCAAAATAGAAAACCTTCTTCAATTTCAAAACAAATTAAACAATTTTTTTCCAAAATATCTTCACCTCTATCCGGAAGCTGAAGATTATGAATTACAAATGAACCTTTTAATAGTTTTTTTTAGAATTTATGATGAATTTGGGAAAGTCTTACCCTCCATTTTAAAAAACCATTTGAAAAATATTATAGGTTCTCTTTTTGAGTGGGCAAAAAGTATTAATGATTCCAAATCTATAATACTTAATATCTACTTGGGAGCGCTACTTTATAGAATAGGCCATTATTTTGAAGAAAAGGATTCAATTGAAAAAGGTATGGCTTTACTTGATAAAATGGCTCCAAAAAAGGTTCTATTTTACTGGTCGCACCCTAAAAAAATTGAAAAAATTCTTTTAGCTTTGCAATTTGCTTATCCTTTTGATATTTCACCCTCTTGGAATTTCTTTCTAACTTTTATTTATCAATCATATGATGTTGATAAGGGGTGTTACTGTGGTCCTAATCTACACGCAAGTCAGTTTCAGTATAGCTATGAGAAGAGCCTTTACCATATATATATGAGTTTCTTCTCAAATTCTTATGGAGAAGAACCGTATAATTCAATCTATGGAGCTTGCATTTATCCATCAAATTGGAAAATAGATTTTGATAAGAATTCATCCTATTTAGAAATGAGCCTTCCAAATCGATGGGAGTATTTTAAAAATACTACAGTATCAGGGGCTGTTGTTACAGATGAAAAAGAAAATAGGACCTTTTTTAATATATTTTGGAGAGGACAAAAATATGCCCATTCACTCTCTTTTCAAAAATCGGGCGTTTCATTGGATTGGAAATTTATAGACAATCTCATCGAACTCTTTATACCTATAGAAAGTGATAATGAAGGGGACTTTATAGAGTTACCTTTTTTCTTTGATATAGACTCCCAAGCTATGATACAAGTGGGGGGTAAAATGAAAACGACTTTCAGCTTAAATGAGGAAGTTACAATCACAAGTAATTTTGCTAAAATTAGTGTTACCTTTTCTTTATTAGAAGGCTGTGGTGATTTTATGGGGCATCTTTTAAGAGGTAATAGACCTCAACAAAAAGAAAATAAGGCTTTACTCAATGCCTATGACTGGATTATTAATCTCAGACCCATTCGCTTGCAAAGTAAATGTATGATATTAGCTAAAATTCAATATAGTAAGAGAGTTGGATAATGGATCTTTTGTATAGATTTCAATTAAGTTTTGAAACACCTCTAGGGCAAGCTTTTCTTGTATTACTGCTGCTGTTAGTTTTTTTATCGACGCTTTATTTTATTCTTTATCTAAAGAAGAGGTCTAGGGATAAGTGGGCTTATCGATTTGAAAAATATTTTGATCTAGCAGAACAACTTATATCTACTTTTAAATGTTTAGGCTCTTATCAGATGCATTTTTTTGGAAGGAAAAGACTTGTACAGTCAACGCCATCTCAATATGGTATTTGTATAGTCCCCATGCCACAACTTATTGATGAAAAAGCATGCCTGAAATTTTGTGATTATCAAGAAAGAATTGCAAATGCAAATTTATCTCTTTTTGTTCCTATTGGCTATCAAGTTGATAAAGATTTAATGGTGACAATTCAAGCCGATCTTGTTAATAAAAAAGGACAATTTTTGCCAAATCTTTGGGAATATCAATTAGATAAGAACTTTTCTTTATCTGAAAAAGAGAGCCTTTTGGGAATGATAGCAAAGAATTTGGAAAAGCTACATAAGCTCAACTGTGAAAAAGGGAGACCTCTTTATCATGGGTTTTTACTTCCTTCTTCATTTTATATATCTTTGGATGAAACAGGCAAGATCGATAGAATATATTTAGCTAATCATGGCTTTTGTTTTTCAATACAACCTAGAAGAATTTATGAGAGAATTCAAGAACTTAATAAGAGTCATCAAGGAATCCCCCATATAGCCTATAAGGCCTTAATAGACCAATTTTATATGCTCTCATCTGAGCAAAAAAATCCAGATTCCTTTGACCTGATTGGGCCTAAGTCTGATATCTATGCTTTTGGGCATTTAGCAATATGGCTTTTTTCTAAAAATAATATTCCTTCATCTTGGAAAGAGTTTCTACTGGCATGTATTGAAGAGGATCCAAAAAATCGTCCTGAAGACTTTTTAGATCTAATTTATGACGATAAAATTATAGAGGAAGAATTATCTCAATATGCAATTTTTGACGAAAAAATAAACGATAAAATTGAAGTAGAAGAGCAAGTTTCAATTCAGGATGCATTAAAAAAAATACAAGGGTTTAGAGAAGAAGATAAAGAGCTAGTTATTGCTAGAAAATCTTTAGAAAAAAAAGACTTTATAAAAGCGAAAGAGCTTTTTTCAGAACTTTTAAAGAAATCTTCAAACCAGTGCCAAGCGCATATTGGTTTAGCGATTATATACTATGAATTGAAGAGTCATTCCCTTTCCAAGAATCATTTGGAAAAGGCAAGATCTATAGACCCTATTCAGGTAAAATCCTTTTACCATTATGTCACGAAACGTTTATAAATCTTTATCAGAGAGTATGATTTCTTAAATTAAAGATAGGTTTAGTCTTTTTGTAAACAAGGGCTATCTACAGCAACTCCCATAGTGTGCATCCCATTATCTACATAGATTGTACTTCCAGTAATAGCAGATGCTAAATCAGAAAGTAAAAATAAAGCAGTATTTCCTACTTCTTCAGCTTTCAAATCTTTAATCAAAGGGGCATTCGCTTTGTTATAGTCTATCATTTTGTCAATAAACCCAATTGCCCGTGCGGCCCTACTGCTCAAAGCTCCTGCTGAAATAGCATTGATTCTAATATTCCATTTCCTTCCAGCTTCAAAGGCTAATGTTCTTGTATCACTTTCTAGTGCTGCTTTTGCAGAGCTCATTCCACCACCATAGCCAGGAATTACTTTTAATGAAGCTAAATAAGTTAATGCTAGAAAAGAGCCGTTTGGGTTCATGATAGGGGCAAAACTTTGAAGCATACTTACAAATGAGTATGAAGATGCGCTTATTGCCGCTAAATAACCTTTTCTAGATGTTTGCAATAAAGGTTTTTGAACTTCTGGAGCATTAGCTAATGAGTGAACGACAATATCTAATGGGCCATATTCTTCTTTAATTTGATTTGCTATCTCAGAAATAGTAAATGCGCCAACATTCTTGTAGCGCTTATTTTCTGAGATTTCTTGGGGGACATCTTCAGGATTATCAAATACAGCATCAAAGGGATAGACTTTTTCAAATTGCATTAAAGAGCCATCATTCAGTTTTCTTGATGTATCAAACTTTCCATTTGATAGACTCATTGAAAAAATTTTATAAACAGGAGGCCATGTTCCTATAAAAATTTGTGCCCCTGCTTCTGCTAATGCTTTGGCTATTGCCCAGCCAAATCCTTGATCATCTCCAATTCCTGCAATAAATGCTTTTTTCCCTTTTAGATCAATTTTGTGCATAATTGATATCCTCTTTTTTAAAAGAAAACATTTTATCTAAAGTATGTGTAACTTGCAAACAGAAAGGTAAAGCTATACTAGGGAAACTTCTTGTTTTCTAGAAGTTTTTAATTCTTTGATTTCATTTTCTAACTTTTTAATTTTTTTGACGTAGAGATCGAGTTTATTTAAGTGAGCTTGAGTTCTATAGAAATCTTTTGCTGGTTTTGCAGGGGCTCCACCATAGCGTTGCCCAGCGGTTCTAATAGATTTTGTAACAGCTCCCCTTCCTCCGATAATAGTTCCATCTGCTACAGAAATGTGGCCCACAATAGCGCATTGTCCAGCTAGAACTACTTGTTTTCCAGTCTTTGAAGAGCCTGCTATTCCTGTTTGTGCAACAATAAGATTATTCTCGCCAACTTCAACTCCATGGCCAATTTGAACGAGGTTGTCAACCTTTGTTCCCTTTTTAATGATTGTAGTTTTAAAACGAGATCTATCAATGGTTGTATTTGCTCCTATTTCAACATCGTCTTCTATAATTACAGAACCAACCTGCTCTAGTTTATTATGAGAGCCAAGTTTATCGGTTATATAACCAAAGCCACAAGAACCAATAACTGCCCCTGGTTGAAGAACTATGTTATTATATAGAATAGAATTTTCGCGAATCGTGACATTGGAATGAATAGTACACAGAGCTCCAATTTTGACATTAGGTCCTATATAGGAACTTGAGCCAATCGAGCTATTATTTGAAATAGTTACGTTACAATCAATTACAGCATAAGGCCCTATAGAAACATTTTCACCTATTTTAGCTGTCGAATGAATAATGGCTGTTGAATGAACTCCTTTAAACCCGGACATAGCATTTTCATGAGAATGAAAAAACTCAACGGTCTCTTGGAATGCCCTTGAGGGGGATTCATTAACAAGGTAATTTTTACTATCTGTTATTTCTATACTAGGGTGAAGAAGAATCACCCCAGCATTTGACATTGCCATTGTCTTTTTATAATAAGGATTTGCAAGAAAAGAGGCATCACCAGCTTTAGCAGTTTCTAGACAATCTACACCATAAATCATATGGTCAGGATCTTCTCCTATAAAAGTAGACCGAGTTAATTCTGCTAAATCTTTTACTGAGATTGATAGCATCTTACTCCTTTTCATCTACTCAGTAACCTCTTCTGTAGTATCAGTAGTTTGAGCTGAAGCTTGTAAGCTATAATCAAAGTGGTCATTCATTGCTTGGATAACTTTTCCAGTAATATCTGACTTATTTTGAAAATAAAAGCATGCTTCTTCGTTTAAAACGACAGTCAAATTCTTTACTTGCGCTATTTTTTCAGAAGCTATTGAAATTTCAGCAGCAATATTCTGAATCATTTTATAATTAGCTTGGTTTAATACTTGGTAGAATTGTTGTTGTTTTTGGCCAAGGCCTTCAGTGAGCATTAGATACTCATTTCTTAGCCTTTCTTCTTCATCTTTTGAGACGCTGTCAAGATAATCTGAATCTTGGAGCGTTGCTGTGAGTTCTTGTAACTTTGCGTTATCCTCTTCTAATGTGTGAATCATTTTGTTACGCATTTCATTCAGATTCCCTTGCTCTTCTTGACCTTGTCGTGAGTCTTCTAAGCATTTTTTAAAACTTACAATACCAACCTGACTATCATCAATTTGTATGTTTTTTGCCTGTACAGCTGTAAAACCCATTACAGAAGAGACCACTATTAAATAAAAAAAATTCTTTAATTTCATATATAACCCCAATGTTTAAGATGTTGTTCATTTTACATTAGTATTTTGCGACATATCATCTTACTCAAGGACAACCTTTTCTATCTACTTATAATTCCAAATATTGTCGTTTATTGTAAAATAATTTTTAAAAGAGTTTAGAATGTCCCGCCAAGTTGAAAAAAGTTCCTTTGTACATCACTATGAGACTCCGGATTGAATGGAAATCCCATGCCATATGTGAAGGGCATACGATTGAAAATTAAAATACGAATACCAAATCCAGCTGAAGCTCTAAGGACGTCTACATGAAAGCGTTCTAGTGAAAGAGACCCTGCATCAATAAATCCAAAAAGGTCTACTTTCGGAAAAAGAGGAAACATAATTTCTTCAGAAAGAAGTAAAGAAGAAACTCCGCCTTTAGGATCTCGGTTGTCATATTTAGGACCGATTGAAAATCCACGATATCCACGCACAGTTGTTTCTCCCCCTAAAAAGAATCGTTCTCCTAAAGGTATTCCATGAGGTGTTGTACCTCCAACAGGTAGAACAAACTTAACATCTGCTCGCGTTTTAGAGACAAATCCAAAATAAAGCGGTTGATAGTAGGTATTATCATACTGTAGTTTGAAAAAGTTAAATCTACCACCAACTCCTGCGTATTCTAAGGCAAGTTCTGAAACAAATCCATTCGTTGCTCTGTAAGGATTGTGTGTAGAGTTATAAAGAAGAGCAACCCCAACAGCAGAAACGATTCCCTTGTTTCGAGCTTCCTCTTTAAGCTGTTCAGATACGCCCGAGTTGACATGAGCTTGAACATCCCGCAAGCGGTAGTGAGATTCAAAGGTTAAGAAGGGATTTATTGCGTAAAATGCGTTAGCTGTAGCAGTAAAGGATTTAATATTATAATCGCTAGCCTGTAGTCTACTAGTGTTTTGATTGATGTTGAAACCAATAGTCCACTGTGTATCAAGAAAGTATGGTTTTGTCCACGACAAAACATAGTCATTTAATTTTTTACCTATACTACCCTTAATTCTTAGGTATTCTCCACCTCCTCTTAAAGTGCGAATTCCATCACTAAATATTCGAGGAATGCCTGCAATATTGAAGTTCTTTTCAGAAATCTCAGCACCTCCAAAAATACTATCCAAAGTGCTAAAACCAAAGAAGATTCCAAAGTTTCCTGTATTTTCTTCATCGACTTCAATATTTACATCACGAAGAGGTGTTTCTATAGCAGAGCTTTCTGAAGATGGAGTTGCATAAACATTAGAAGATTTAAAGTAGCCCATATTTTGTAATCGGGTTTCAGTTGCCTGAAGTTTTCTTGTGTTAAAAACATCTCCAGGTACGAGAAGGGATTCGTGAAGAATAACTTTAGATTGTGTATTGCGATTGCCTAATACTTTAATAAGGCCCACATGGTAGCATTCTCCTTCATGAATCGTAAAGTGAATAGAATATTTTGGTTTATCACTCGTAAGTTTAGGCGTGAAAGTTACTGTTAAGTCAATGTATCCGATTTTTCCATAAGTATTTGTGATATCAGTTACAGTGTTTTGAAGCTTTTCAGGAGAATAAGGCTCTCCATTTTTAGCTTTAATTAAACTTTGAATTTCTTCATTGCTTAAGACCTCATTTCCACTAAATGTTATATCTCCAAAATAGTACTTTTCCCCACGACTAGCTTCTAGAAGAATATTTATGCGGTTTTTCTTTCTATCCTCGATGATTTTTATTTCAATTTTAGCATTGGCGTACCCTTCGTTTTGAAGTGTTTGCAAAATAAGAGTTTTATCATGCTCTATTGCATCTTGATTAAAAATACCTGTTCCAGTGTACCAGCTTGTAAATGTAGAAAATTTCTTTGTGTAGATGTTATCGAGTATTTGTTTTTCTTCCGATTTAGTAAATCCTTTAAATTGAATTTTGTTAATTCTTCCAGAGCGGCCTTCATTAATGATTATCTCTATGATAACTTCATTTTTATCTTTGATTGGAATAATTTTATATTCAAGCTGGGCCTCAAAGTAACCTTTCTTAGTGTAATACTGTTTTAGTTTCTGAAAAGACTTATTAAATTCTTGTTGGTTAAAGATTGTGCGGGTATAGATATTTAACTCGTGAACAAGCTTTTTTCTTTTGGTCTTGAAATCACCCTTAAATAGTACTTTGGCTATAGTTGGCCGGGGCCATACCTTAATTGTTATCAATAGCTCATTATTACGCATTTCAAACTGAGGATCAATACGGTCGTATTCTTTTGCTAAAGATTTAAGGTCTTGGTCGAATAGCGATTGTGAAAATCGGTCTCCGGATTTAGTCTTTAACTGAGAAAGAACAGCATTAGCGTCAAAAGAAGAGCCAAGAGGAACATTCTCTGGAATAATTTCGATTTTTTCAATGCGTTTATTTTGATATTGAACTGTTTCTGCTTCGAGTGAGAAGCAAAAACAAAAAAACAACAATAGAATTGTGAGGAGCTTAGGTTTCATATGGCTTTGCTATTAGTAGTAGGTGTAAAAAGAGAACAATCCTAAGTTAAGTGGTGTAATATTACAAGGACTTTTAGTAGGTAAATCTTTCTGATAGAGCTTTTGAAAGTGTACTCCCATCGACATAATCCAAAGAGCTTCCCACAGGAATTCCAAATGCTAAGCGAGAAAGTTTTAAGCCCTCTCTTGATAAGATCTTTTTTAGATAAAGGGTTGTTGCGTCTCCTTCGACAGTTGAATCTAGAGCAAAGATGATTTCTTTAATTGAAGATGAGAGTAATTTCTTCCTTAGTGATTCAATTGACAAATTTTCGGGCCCTAAATTTTGAAGAGGCGATATAACCCCTCCTAACACATGATATTTTCCATGGAATGAACTAGTAAGTTCTATAGGAAAAATATCTTTGGGATAGGCTACTATACAAAGTAGCTGCTTGTCTCTAGTTGAATCAGTACAAATAAGACATTTATTGCTATCTAAAAAGCAGCCGCAATTCGGGCAAATTGTGATTTTATCTTTCAGTTGATCTAGAGTTGAAGAGAATTCCTTTAAGGAGGTATCTTCCCATTCAAGGAGGTTAAATGCAAATCTCTCAGCACTTTTTTGTCCTACTCCAGGGAGTTTCTTTAGATACTCAATAAGCTTTTTTATGGTTTCTGGATATTTCATGCTTTTATATTGGTTCCATGAATTAAATTATTTACAATAATAAAAGCAAAAATAAGTACACAAGCAATTCCTTCTTAATGTAAGATTTTTTCTTATTTTTGAACTAAAATGAGTTTAATTAGGATTTTATGACAAATTGCATTGTTATAGGAACCCAATGGGGTGATGAGGGGAAAGGAAAAGTTATAGACATCTTGTCCGGAAATGTCTCTCTTGTGGCTCGTGCGCAGGGTGGACATAACGCGGGACATACAGTAGTTGTCAATGATAAAGAATTTAAACTGCATCTAGTCCCTTCTGGGATTATACATCCTCACACTAACTGTATTATTGGTTCGGGTACAGTCATTGCTCCTAAAGTTCTTATTCAAGAAATATCCCAACTGAAAGAGATGGGAGTTAATGCTGAAGGGCGTTTGTGGATTTCACCTGCAGCTCATCTTATTTTCCCCTATCATCAATTAATAGATGCTCTATCCGAAAAGCAGCGGGGTAATCATGCTGTGGGAACAACATTGTCCGGTATAGGGCCTTGTTATTCTGATAAAGTTAATAGAATGGGTATTAGAGTCGGAGACTTATTTAAAGACTTTAAAAACATTCTCAAAAAAACTTTAGATTTAAAAAACAATGAAATATCAAAACTTTATAACCATAAAGAGGTTGATTTTGAAGAGGTCTATGCCAAATACCTCGAATATGCAGAGTTTTTAAAACCTTATGTCAAAGATACACAAAATCTTATTAAATTAACGCTACAAAAAGGGGAAAACCTTCTTTTTGAAGGAGCTCAAGGAACTTTTCTTGATCTTACTTGGGGAACTTATCCTTATGTAACTTCATCGAATACTTTAGCCAGTGGTGTGTGTGCAGGTCTAGGATTAGGCCCTAAATCTATTGATTATTGTTTAGGGATAACAAAATCATACACAACGAGAATTGGGAATGGCCCTTTCCCTACAGCGTTTGAAGAAGTTGAAGGTTTTCCAAAACAAAAAGAAGCCAGAGAATTAGGCACAACCACAGGTCGGCTTCGCCGTCTAGGTTGGTTTGATAGTGTACTTGTTAGGTCCGCTATTTCTTTGAATAGCTTAGACTCAATAGCATTAACGAAACTCGATATTCTAGATAATGTTGAAACAATCAAGGTTTGTTGGGCTTATTGTATCAAAGGGGAGGTAATTCAAGACCCTTCTCTTTCATCTATTGACTGGGATTTAGTTGAACCTGTGTATAAAGAATTTAATGGTTGGCTCAAAGACACTTCATCAGCTAAAAGTTTCGAACAACTTCCCTTAGAAGCTCAAAGATATGTGAATGAATTAGAGAATATTCTAAATATTCCAGTTTCAATAATTTCTGTGGGTCCAGAAAGGGATCAAACAATATTTAAAAGTAGCCTCCCTTTATAGCAAAAGGGCTAAACTTATGAGATTTAAAAAATCTTCTGAAAATAAAAATATTTACACCAAGAAAGATTTAGCAAGCATAGACCCTAAAAATATTCCACAACATATTGCTATTATTATGGACGGGAATAGGAGATGGGCAAAAAAGAGGGGGCTCCCCGTTAAATTTGGCCATTCAAAGGGAGCTGAGGTTCTCAAGAGTACTGTTGAAGCTGCGGCTGAACTTGGTGTAGAGATAATAACAGCCTATGCTTTTTCTACAGAAAACTGGTTGAGACCCCAGAAAGAAATTGATGTCTTGTTGAAACTTTTAAAAAACTATTTAATAAACAATGTCGGAAAAATGCTCAAAGAGGGGATTCTTTTTGACACAATTGGAGATTTATCTCGGTTTCCAAATGATATACAAGATCTTATTGAAGAAACAAAACATAAAACGATTCAGGAAAAGAATTTTTGTCTTGTATTAGCTCTAAATTATGGAAGTAGAGATGAAATTACTCGAGCAGTACGAAAGATAGCACAAGATTATTCAGACAATAAAATAGAGTCATTAAAAAGCATTAATGAAGGTCTTATCTCTAATTATCTCGATAGTGCAAGGAGAAAAGACCCAGAGCTTTTCATTCGTACTAGTGGCGAGAGTCGAATAAGTAATTTTCTTTTATGGCAAATTTCATATACTGAAATTATTATAACAGATAAGAATTGGCCTTCGTTTACACCCCGTGAACTATTAAAGTCAATCATCGAATATCAAAAAAGACATAGGCGTTTAGGAGTATAGATGGACAACCTCAAGCATAGAATTATTTCAAGTATTTGCTGGATTATACCTCTCGTAGTTATTGTATACTTTTCAACACATTCGATTGTTGCAATATTTTTTGCTATAGCTGTTTCTGTAATCTTAAGTATTGCTTTATGGGAATATTATAAGATGGCTCAAGCTAAACAATTTCATCCAGTTGCTAGCCTCATGATAATAGGCTCCATCTGTTTTATTTTGGCTTCATTTATAGCCCAGATAGACTCTTTCTGGAGTTTTTCTCCTTTATTTATTGCTGCAATTTTATTCTTAGCTCTTTTTCTGTACTCATTCGCTAAACATAAAGAGCCTTTTGCAAATGTTGCAATTTCTTACTTTGGCTTTATTTACATAATAATTCCGTTGACTCTAATTATACATATTAACTTTTTTTCTTCGGGTTATACGAATTATGATGGTAGGTTTTGGCTTCTCTATCTTTTTTTAGTAACGAAGTCTGCAGATATGGGGGGCTACTTTCTTGGGAAGAGTTTTGGAAGATATAAATTAGCGGCTAGTATTAGTCCTGGCAAGACGGTAGAGGGTTTTTTTGGAGGAATTGCGTTTTCAATTATAGCAAGTGTAATTTTGTGGTTCATTGACCGGTCTTTAAATTCTTTCCTAGGTATTACATGGTTTGAGGCAATTTGGTTAGCTATTCTTATTGGCATTTTAGGCCAATTAGGCGATTTATCGGAATCTTTATTGAAAAGAGATGTTGGAGTAAAAGATAGCAACAGTTTTCCTGGTTTTGGAGGAATACTAGATATGGTTGACTCTTTAATTTTCACAACGCCTGTGGTATATACTTTTATTAGATTAGGTCTTGTTTAATGATAGTTACTATAGACGGCTTTTCAGGGACTGGAAAAAGCACAATTGCAAAGAAACTCGCAGAATCTTTAAAGTTTGATTATTTTGATACAGGAGCTATCTATCGAGCGATAACTCTAGGCTTGATAGAAAATCAGGTGTCTTTTTCAGATATAAGGGCTATAGAAAATTATTTGCATCAGTTTGATTTTCGGATTAAGACAAATAACGCTTCAAAAAACTATTTTATTGGAGAAAAAAAAGTAACGACACAGATTCGTTCCAGAGAAGTGACTAAAAAGGTCTCTGAAGTATCGGCCTTACGAGAAGTAAGACAGCACCTCTTAGGTATTCAAAGGGGGTTTGCTAAAGGTAAAAGAGCTGTATTTGAAGGAAGGGATATGGGAACAGTAGTCTTTCCAAAGGCACATTTTAAATTTTTTCTAACAGCAAATTCTAAAGTTCGATCAAGGCGTCGTTATCTTGAAATGATAGAAAGCCAAACAGTTGACAGTAAAGTTGTTTCAGAAAAGGATGTTCTTAGAGACATTAAAAGAAGAGATAAATTTGATGCTACCAGGAAATTGTCCCCTGTCAAAAAAGCAAGGGATGCTCATGTTATTGATACAACTAAACGTACAGTGGATGAAATTGTTTCTTATATGATAGAAATTATGAGAGGTAGGCATGTTAAGGGAGAATCCTCTCTCTTTTACAGAGCCTCTAGATTTTCTCTCTGGCTCTTTTTTAAAATCTTTTATCGTTTAAAAGTCTATGGGTATCATGAAAACCTTTACCCAGGGCCTGCAATTATAGCGGGCAATCATGTCTCGTTTTTAGATCCAGAGGTTATCGGCACATCTTGGAAAAGAGGCATCTATTACTTGGCAAGGGCTTCACTATTTGATAATCAAATTTTGGGTTGGCTGTTAAAATCTTACAATGTACATCCTTTATCAAAAGGAGGTATTGCGGGAGCCATTCGCAGCGTTTCAACTTTGATTCAAGAAGGCAAACAGGTCGTTATTTTTCCAGAAGGTACACGATCAAAAAAGCAAGATTTAGATGAAGTAAAGGCAGGAATCGGCATGATTGCTCTTAAAAACCAGTGTCCAATTATACCAGTTTACGTTCATGGCACTTATGATATATGGAACCGTTTTAAAAAAACCCCTAAACTATGTGGGCAAATTGTTTGTGTTATCGGAAAACCGATATTTATTGAGGACTATTCGAAAATGGAAAGAAAAGAAGCTCAGCTTGCTATTACGGAAAAATGGAAAAAGTCTGTTATAGAGTTGAAAAGCTGGTATATGAATGGAGCTAAAGGAAGAATCCCTTAAAAGTTTAAAGTCATTTTGCTTAGCTTTTGTTATATTTAGATCTGGAAAAAAAATTGTTGTTTTGCAAAACTGTACTCAAAAATAATGGTGAGATAGATGGGTAAAGATATTGAAACACTAACAAGTGATAACTTTAAAAGTAAAACTTTACAAGGAAGATGTCTAGTAGATTTTACGGCAGAGTGGTGTGGGCCATGCCGCATGTTGGCTCCAATTTTAAAAGAGGTTGCTGATTGTCATGATGAGATTTCAATTTTTAAGGTGGATATTGATAAAAATCAAGATCTAGCAGGTGAATTTAACGTTACTTCTGTGCCAACTATAGTTTTACTTAAAGATGGAAAAGAGGCGGATAGGTTTGTTGGTTTAAAAGACAAAGACGATATTTTAAAATTTATCACATAGAGTTGAAATGTCTATAATAGCTTTATTTGGAGGTGAAGGTGTCATGCCGTATAAAGTTATTGAGGGCATTCATGACTCTAATCAGAAAGTTCTATTATTAGCTATGAGAGGAGTTACTCCTCAAAATTTAGTTGATAAAGCTGATTTTGTAACTTGGGGCTATATAACACAGGTAGGTAAAGCAAGAAAAGCTTGCATAAAATATAATGTCAAAGAAGTTATCATGGCTGGACGAGTGAAGCATAATTTAATCTTTGGCTTATCTCTTTTTAAAATGGATTTCCCTACATTATGGGGTTTATTGAAGATCCGAGATTTAAGAGCAGACTCTATTTTTCGAGGTATAGCTGAAATATTTTCTAAAAAAGGACTTAAAATTATTAGTTCTATAGGTTTTTTGAAAAAACATCTTGCGAAACCTGGAGTTTTAACAAAAAAAGCTCCAAGTAAAAAGGAGATGGGTGATATTGCTTTCGGTAAAATGATCGCACTAGAATTAAGTAGATTAGATATTGGTCAGACAGTAATTATCAAAAATAAAGCTATCGTTGCTATAGAAGCAATGGAAGGGACTGATAGCTGTTTAGAAAGAGCGGGTGGTATTGCAGGAAAAGGTTGTGTAGTTGTTAAAATGCCAAGACCTAACCAAGACGATCGCTTTGATGTTCCAGTTATAGGCAGAAACACTATAGAAAAATTAGTTAAAATTAATTTCAGCGTATTAGCAATAGCTGCAGGAAAAACTATAATAATTGACGAGGATACGATAAAATTTGCCGATGATCATGGAATTGCGATTGTTTCTCTAGATGGTTTTAGTTGATATTTTTAATACGCATCCTCCTTTCTCTAAGTATCTAGAAAATCAACCTGTTGACTTTAATTAAAGCTACCGTTAACTTTTCATAAAGTTTTTTATAAAATTCTCTTTCATATCGTAGAAATGAATTCAAAGAAAGAAGTTATAAAAGTGATTCGAATACTACTGATGAGTTTCTTTTCTATTTTTCTTTTCCTCTCTACTTGTATTTATGCTCATGAAAACTTAGAGCCTGTAGATTCAAATAATGAATTATCTCAATTTGACAGTGATTATTATGAAAGAACATTGAGAATTACGGATTATTTGGGATTCATTAGAAGGTTTCGCAATCATTTGGGCCCAGTAGGCGCTCATAAAAAAAACGAGATCGAAATTGTTACAGACACAGATCAAGTTATTGAAATAGAAGATAAAGAATACAAGTCTTTTATTAGTAGGGGCATGACTGAAAATGAAGCTAGACAGGCAAGCCAAATAGGGTTGATTTATACAGACTCATACTGGATTTGGATAAGAGATGGCGTGGTACTTCCTTCCGGAAATGTAACTACATATAATCGCTTAATTTATAAAAACTCCATAGACGGTCCTTCAACAGTAGGGGTATTGCCTGTATTAAAAGATGGGTCTATTGTCTTAATTCTTAACTACAGGCATGCTACAAGATGCTGGGAAATCGAACTTACTAGAGGGAGTAGAGTCTATAATGAAACTCCTTTAAGGTCTGCTTATCGGGAACTAAAAGAAAAAACGGGTTTTATTTGTAAAAAGATGACCTATTTAGGTTCCCTTACGTCGGATTCTACAACCTTTAATACAGTGACGCCTATTTACTGGGCTTCTATAGAGGGGCAGTTATTTTCTAATGGCCAAGAGTTTTTAACTTTTACAAGAAGTGAAATTAGAGAAGCTTTATTAAAAGGGTATGTAGAAATTAAGATTCAAGGATCTACACAACAAGTTCCTTTCAGAGATCCTCTTGTTTGTTTTGCTCTTCTGCAAGCAAATCTAAGAAAGTTATTCTAAGTTATTGATGCAAAACTTTGTTGGCGTAAAGCCTCAAATAAAACGATAGATGCACTATTTGCTAAGTTTAATGATCGTTTGTTTTTAAGCATGGGAATTGTATAAAAAGACTCTTTCCATCGTTTATGGAATTTTTCAGGCAGACCCGAGGTCTCTGATCCAAATATTAAGAGATCTTGTGGAGCATACTTGGGCTCTATGTACAACCTTGCTGCTTTTGACGAGAAAAAATAAAAAGATGCATTTTGAGAATCAATATATTCTTCTAGATTATTAATTATAGTGACGCTAACTTCATCCCAATAGTCTAGCCCTGCTCTTTTTAACATCCTATTATTTATTTGAAATCCCAAAGGCTTAACCAAAACGAGCTCAGTCTTAGTAATTGAACATGTCCTAGCTATATTCCCCGCATTTTGGGGGATGCAAGGGGTGAAATAATACTATTTTCACTACGTTAAGTCGAACATTTAATAATTTCTACATCAAAAATTAAAAGGGAGTTAGGTGGCACAAGTCCAGAGATTCCATAAGCTA
>WNLI01133294.1:0-16324 GCA_025802215.1 Wirenia argentea
TGAGGTAACTGCTTTAATATGTCGTTAAATGTTGTCGATCGTGGTAGAAAATCGTCATACCATAGCTTACCGTGGTAAGCTCTGGTATAACTACTAATATCTATTTACAAGTAATAATGTACACAGTAAAACAGGTTGCGAGTGAGTATCATTTACTCGGACAACGCTACTGGTGGAGGAGTACTGCATTTTGATGATATCAACAAGCTTGGGAGGAACGCCGGTGATGCGGAGAATGTTCCACAGTGATTCGCGATCGCATGAGTCAAATGTAGCTTTTAGATCGATGTAGGCCCTATGCCGCATATAGGGTTTCACGATACGTCGTTCTGTACATTCGTATATATTTTCATCAGGACTGACGTTTCCACACCTTTTGCACAATGATCACATAAAATGTTGGTCAAAACTCGGTCCGTTCGTGTAAATGAGCTGAAGTGGTCAGTGCCGCGGCTTTTCGAACCAGGGGTCGCTAGTTCGAACCATGCAAAATTTATCTCAGGCTTTCCATCCGTCATTTGCGAGATTCCTGCATGACAACATGGACATACTCTGAAAGTGCGTATATAAATGCACACATTTATTTATTGTGATGGCCTTCCCTTATCTCTGTTCATTGTGTCGGGGTTTTCGTTTATACAAACATGGTGTACGATGACGCCCAATTAAATTTTTTACCACAATATTATTGCAGTAGTAATATTTTTCCATAGGGAGAGGGAGAGAAGGTGGCACGGAGGGGGTACTGGGGTGACATGATGGTTGGACCGTACATTGCCGTCGCCTTGGAAACAGAACAACCAGATTTGCTGAAGAAACGTAATGGAGTTTATATCAAGGTATGTTATTATGCATTTTATGGTTTAAATTCTGTAAATTTAGGATGAAAAAAACATATTTTTTCTGTTGTGTATTTGCTGTGTTATCAATGGTATCCTTAGGCAAGGCATATCATGTGACCTCTTCTGTTGACCATTGTCAACATGGAGGTTGGGAGCATATGTTGCGGGTTCAACCCCCCAGCTGGCGCATTATCAATTGTGTTTTTCTTGGTGTTCCCTTGGTTTACCATTTTACCAAGCCTGTAAAATTGGTGCGGATCGTACATATTCCTTAGCTATGTATTGTTTGGCAAATAAAGCCATGCATATACTTGTACATTGTAAAGTGATCATAGTACGTTTGATGCCTTGCTCATGACTACACTCACATGGCCATGATGTAAGACCGACATTTGGTAGATCGAGAGATCTGAAAATGCGGCATATAAATGTCGGTCTGTATTTTACTTTTATGTTACTGGTGTTTACAGGTGTCCGTGAAGAAGGCAACATACCTATAGCCTCACTTCACCCAGCTGGAAATGAGTACTGAATCTACTGACGAGTGTTTTCGTAGTGACACAGGAATTTAAGTTGGGGAAGTACAGGTGCTTACAGGTGTCCTTGGGCAAGGCAGCATAATGATAGCCTCGGGTCACTCAGCTGGAAATGGGTACTGATGTGTTTTTGTAGCGACGCGGAGTTTGAGTTGGGGAAGTATTGTGTGTGCTTTGTGTGGCTATGATCAGGGGCGGCAATGTGGTTTTGTTCGGGGTGGTGGGCTGATTTGAGTGCAAATTTTTCACTTGTGAAATGAAACTGAAAAAGGGGTGGGAGGTCTGGGGGATTCCTCCAGATATTTAGAAAATTTTGGGTTTTGGGTCATTTTTAAAGGCTTTTAGAGCATATTTGTGCGTATAAGATGTGTGCGTGCAACCAAAATAAGACTGAAAAGATGGGTGGTTCCCCCAGATATTTTGGGTTTTTGGTGCATCTTGAAGATTTTTAGAGCCTCTTTGTGCACACAAGATGCGTGTGTGTGACCAAATATATGCGCACATCCATATATAATTATTATAAAAAAACAAGTGGGAAAAAAATTCTGGGGGGAAGCTGACACACAATGATGTTGAATACCTAAAATCCCACCACAGACATCACAAGACATCGCTGAATACAACACCGTGACAACCTTCCATGAGATCCTCACCAAGGCCCAATACACGGCTCCTGTGACTGAGGTGTCCTTGGGCAAGGCAGAATAGCGATATCCTCAGTTCACCCAGCTGGAAATCGCGGTTAAAACAATTCTATTGATTAAATATGTACACAGACGTCACAAGACATCGCCGAATACAACACCACAGCAACCTTTCATGCGATCCTCACCAAGACCCAATACACGGCTCCTGTGGCAGAGGTTCAGCTGGATGTTACTGGTGCTACAGGTGTCCTTGGGCAAGGCAGTGTAATGGTAGCCTCGGTTCACCCAGCTGGAAATCGGCACTGATGAGTGTTTTCGTAGCAACACAGCAATTTAAGTTGGGGAGTTTGTGTTGGTACGGGCATACTTAGTTACATACTATGACGGCTTGTTAGCCAAATTATCATCGCCAATAGAAGTTTTAGGCACAAAAGTCAGACTCTACGAATCTGTCAGTTGTGCAATTGGCAGCTATTAAAACGCATAAAGGATAATCTACAAATAATGCCACATAAAAAGTAAATAAATAAAAGATTTGTGGATAATGCAAACCTTTCCCGCCCAAAGGCTGAGTTTTTATATCAGAGGTTTCCTTCTCCTAGATGGATTCCCTTCCAGGCTAAGGATGCCCATCCTTTGTTTTAAGTTGGCAATTTTCTATCGCCTCTGAGACGCAGGCGTGCGTAAAAAGACCCTATACTAGAAATAGAACGCTAATACAAGTGTATTGTTGTGCCATGGTTACGATAATTCAATAAAATACCACCACAGACATCACAAGACATCGCCGAATACAACACCACGGCAACCTTCCATGAGATCCTCACCAAGGTCCAATACACGGCTCCTGTGACAGAGGTGTCCTTGGGCAAGGCAGAATAGCGATAGCCTCAGTTCACCCGGCTAGAAATCGCGGTTAAAACAATTCTATTGTATAAAATATCACCACAGACATCACAAGACATCGCCGAATACAACGCCACGGCAACTTTCCATGAGATCCTCACCAAGACCCAATACACGGCTCCTGTGGCAGAGGTTCAGCCTGATGTTACTGATGCAACTCTTACAGGTCAGTGGCAAGCATCAATTTATCATTTTACACAAACGTTTTGTGACATGGCATGGTGGAGATGACATGGCATGCTTTTCTTGTGTAAAAGATTGTGGCCAGGGCTGTTAACTCTTTGACTGCAAGCAGTTCCATACGCCATATGTTTATGACATATCAATACGGAGTTAAAGGTGGTCCAGGTCTTGATGCGAGTCGGATCAGCCAACATGGATGGTATGTTTTTTATCTCATGTAAATAATCTGTATAGGCTGAGCAACATTATGGTTCTCTTTCTTTTTTCTGTAAACGGTCCATGGATGGCCTTTTGGGGTTCAGGTGGATCGTGCTCCTTTTTATGGCGTTTCTAACCATCCCAATTTTTTCGTAATCTGTGAACTTTGACCACTTGTGGTCCGAAACGGCTTACCGGGGCATACATTTGTTTTCTAAATACACGCCTCGACAACAAACCAACACACCTACCCCGTGTCATGAGGCTTCAAATAGAACCATGCAATATTGACACATCAAAGGTAATTTGTTTTAACTGCTCATTTAGGTCTACTCATCACTGAGGTTTTTCTTATTTACACATGACAACGAGGACAGACATGTATATATTTTTTTTTATCGTGTAGAATTTTTAATTCCATGTCAGTTATCTAAATTATACTTTACCTATCAAGTATACCACATTCAAGCTAACTACGTACGTAAATATAAGGTTTTAAACAAAAAATTTCAATTATTGCAGAAATAACGGAAGAAGAAGAGGAGGAAGAACAAAATACCGAAGAAAAATCTGATCAAATTTTCTCTGACTTGAAAGACCTCGCCATATCTACGGAGTACGAATCTGTTCCACTGGACAATGTCAAGGTCACCTTCCTGCCTCTCAATTCTCTTCACGACCTCGCCAAGAAGGCAAAATATCACAGCCTCTTTGATGTGGTTTATTTCTCAAACAGGTTTGACTATAAAATTAATGTGAAAAAAAACCACATTCCTACTGTAGTGCATTGGACATTAGTGCGAGAGGCCACAGGATCGAATCCTGACTTACGACCAAAAAATCATACTGTATGTGGTGTGTATTTGTTATCCGTGGTGTCCTTAGATAAGGCATCTCACATGACCACCTGTTCTAGCAGTGTACCGATTGTGCATATTCTTAGATAGAGTAGGCATTG
The DNA here is from genome assembly GCA_025802215.1 of Wirenia argentea. Classification (NCBI taxonomy): domain Eukaryota; kingdom Metazoa; phylum Mollusca; class Solenogastres; order Pholidoskepia; family Gymnomeniidae; genus Wirenia; species Wirenia argentea. The sequence goes on from WNLI01133294.1 coordinate 4,271, forward strand.
CATTGGTTGGGGAGTAAGGCTATGCGATAGTATAACAGACAAGCTGGTGCGCATTAGCATCACCTTCCACGTAGCACAGTCACGTGTTATAAACCGACATGTGCCAGATAGAGAGAGAGATCCAAAAGTGTGGTGTAGAATGTGACATGTAATTAATTACTAAGTATTTATAATTCATTTAATTCAATTAATTGCACTCATCACCATGGCTTGGACTCGGTACTAGAGGATGTAAACCTCACCAACGTGAAAGAAATACATATGTATCATAATAATAATTAGGTTGTATGTATGTACAGTGCCAAAGTGCCAAGTGTCGTTGTGGAACAGCCAATGTCGAAATCTCAATGCTCAATATATTTTTTTCCTTGATGTATAGATTTAAAAGTTTATATTATTACTTTGTTAATAATCAAATTCTTCCTTTCCCAGTATGGTGCATCTATTCACTCCGGACATCACAAAAATGTTCAAGAACGGCACAAAAATTGTCGCCGAATCGGCAAAATTCATGTTGGAATTAAGGAAGGAGCAATATACCGGTTTTGTGAACAGGGTTACAGAAATGGCTACTGCTGCACAGTGCAAGGTAGGTCACCATAATACGTTATGTAGAGGATAATTCATAGAATATCTCGTACTGCATGGCATATTTGTTCCCGAACAATAGAATATTTGCCCGGAGGCTGAGGGCAAATGTGCGTTGGTCAAGGGCAAATATACCATGCAGCACTAGAAACTCTATGAAGTATTCTATTTATTTTTCGCTCGATATCGACTACAATATAATATAACGTTTCTATACATTTGGTTTATTTGGGAAAACAAAATTTGTATTTGAACAATAACCCCATTTAGACCATATCTCGGCGATGACGTTCACAAGTCTCGTCAAAATTTGTTACTTTAAATTTTATTTATTTTTGCCAGCAAAAGGACCATAATAATTGGGTTCGATGACTTCGGTCATGGCTACAATAGGAGGAAAAATATGATGCATTTAATGGTATAAAATTAAATAAGAAATATTATAATTCATGCACTGTACACTCACGATTAATGATAACGAAAGTTTTTTAAAGCGATGTTTCGATTATGTCGCTGGTTCGATCGGTGCGGCATTCCATGGACAGCCCTAGTGAGATGAACTCTGGCACACGGATAGATAGCTGTATGTAGATGGTGGAGAAACCATAAGAAAACCACCGGTCATCGGCATGATATTTCAATCTTTCATGACACCAAGAGAGCGGTAAGAAGCCAGCAGAATTGCTACGAAAGCTACACAGTACCCAAATACTGTACTCAATTTAGCCACTGAACTAGTCAAGGAAAGCACATGTATGTTCCTTGCCCAAGAAAAGTGCAGGAACACAGGAAAAATGCCACATCAAGTTAGTGAAGTTACTGTCGCAGCCCAGGCTTGAACCCGGTACCCAGTGATATCAAGGCGTGCACACTATCACTGACCTACTGAATAATGTATCGACAAATCCAACACGCTACCATTCTACCAACAGAGCTCTATTCCCACCCTAGTGATATCATGTAATTTGAAACAAAATGAATACGGCTATGTTGTGGCTACTGATGCTAATGACAATAATTTGCTGTGATTATCTCCCTTGTCTTTCTGGCCGTCAAAATGTTCATCATCCGAATTGGCATCATTGGTAGTCAGCATTAACAGTCAGTCAAGAGTGTAACATGTCAAAACATCACTAAAAGTGATTCAATCTTTTGTGGAAAAAAATGAGCATTCCAACCTGATGGCCTTTTTCTATAACTGATTATTACCATTATCTGAAACATTGTTTTTTTTTCAGGCTGTTGGCAAAATAGATCCAGAAACTGCGACTTTTCTCAGTTTTGTTCACAACAAAGAAAGCAAAGACACGGCAACGTGACATAAAACATGTGACATTTGATGAATTTTATCTGTGATAACGTAAAACGAATTTTCATCTAACAGTTCCTAAAGTTTCTAAACTACGGTACTATACTCGTAATGATAAATTTTACAGAAAACATTTCACTCACTTTTATACAGTGAGACTTTTATCTGGGATATGTTATGAGAAGCATAATAAACTTTAGTAAGTATGATAGACTTGATATTCTACGTTTCAACCACCTCATCAGTGATTGACGCGGCAGCACCCTGGCACGTCACAGTTGAGGAATCTTGGTAATTGCAGATGACGAGGAATTTTGACAATCACTTTGTCCCAACCATATGACAACTGACAAGACAAACCATAGGCCCCTAGGACTGGATATATACATGTTCCCATATTATGACTCCACGAACACTTATTTTGTGCCAACATTCTACTTTGTCCAAGATTGTATCATCTTGTGGACTCATGGTGTAGTGGTCAGCACGTCGGTTCCTGTCAATCAATGGGCACTTCGCCTTCGGGATTATGCCTAGACTGCGACCATTCCTGGGCTTGCAAACCCGCATTTGCGAGATTCCTGCATGGTAACATGGGCATATTCTGAAAGTGCGGTATATACAGTAAATGCACATATTTATGAATTTTTATCTTGCATGCAATAGAATGTCCCATCTTGGGTGATTGGCAAAATTCCTTGTCTATGTGTCAAGATGGTGGCGCGTCGTTCGACCGACGAACACCACGCGAGGTGTTTGAAACGTACTGACGTACATTACTATGGTGAGTCGAGTTCAGTATAAATAATAATAATAATAATAATATAGTAGCATTTGTTTGATGGGCGCTTTATAACAGATGTCTCTAGAGTGCCCTAATTATAAAGCTGAAAATTATATAAAAAACATAAATTTACACAAGTATTGTATATGATAAAACACAAATGTTTCCGGTCTATGAAATTCACGGTCAATGTACAGTACATAATGATTATAAATTTACATATATATTATTTCAGTCAATACAATCATTATAAAAGCAATATGCAATTTAAAGATTAAAAATTATATCAGTCTAAGCAATAAAAATATGACATCATTATTACACATATATATATGCAATTGTAAGAATTATATCAGTCTAATTTCTAAACAATAAAAATATGGCATCATTTTTACAAATGTATCATAAAAATTTCAATGAAATATCATATTTACAAAAGTTTATTATAAAGACAACTGGATGAATAATAATTTCCATTGATATCTTATGAGAAATCTAGCTCATATCTCGAGTTTTTCCAGATTAGTGTCGACCCTGGCCAACCTTCAGTTGTATGTTACATTTTATTTTCTTCTGTAAAGTTCTGTCACCTAAATGAATGGCGCCGAGGAAGTATATTCTAGTGCAAAGGAAGGTGAAATGTATCTCGCTTCAGTTCTGTATGACTATTCATAGGCACTGCGAATTATTGACACTTGATGGTGTTTTAGCATTTAGTGACATCTACCTTTATTCCGCATCTAATGTACTCGCTGCTAAAATGTTTTTTCACAAAACCACATGCTCACATGTATAGAATTCCCAGGTCAGATTTTGTTTGTGTAAAATAGCTATTAGTTGGTAGGAACAATGAAAGTATGTATAGACTACTGTGGGCTCAAGTAAATTATTTTGTAGGTAAACATGTGGGCTCATGTGATAGACTAGAGGATATGGATGCAAACATTTATTTTATATCAGGAATCGTTAGTCTATCACTTTTAGTTTGTTCAGTCATAAATAATTTCATGAATTTTGGAAACCGAATAAACATTATATAGGATTTAGCATTGATTTTCTAATCTATACTGTATGAATTATTTTGGTTCCATTATACAGTATTGTCTACATAATTTATTTTATACAGTCAAATAAATCCTCAATTTCATAAAAAGTAAAAAAATGTTCATAATTTTTGTCATCTAGGCTATTCACATCTATGATGTTAGAGTTATCTTCTCATTTGTTTACAACGGGAGGCAACCCTGTCGGCACTATTTTGACATTTCAGGAAGGTCGTGAAAATCCTCACAAAAAGTTGAAAAAACTGTTTTATGCGGTGTTTTAGACCATTTATGTTAGATTTTGTTTTGAGAATGTTACTGAATGTTGTCTACAAATCTCTGTTATGTAAAATGTGCCATACTATTCATGCAAAGCGTGTAACTAGGATTTTTAGACCTATTTCTTGTAGGTATAATTTTGGCATGACTAAATCAAAGTTGACAATACCAGTGGATAAGATGAACAGATTATGGCGTGTGGATGATGTACTGACAAATAGAATGATGGCACCAAATTGGCATTGCTTGAATGCCACTGCTAGTCCATACTTGCTTCAAAAGAGTCATTTTCACAATCAAATATCAAACATTCGCTTTGCCCCTAGAAAGATAACTGAAAAAGACGAAAGAGAAACTAATTACTACCAATATCAGGAATATATTCAAACACAGAAGCAGTTGTTACTTCCTGACGGTGATGATCGATTAAGTGTCGATACAAACTCAGAAACCGCATCGGATATCGTGACGGCAGGAAAGTCTTTACATCTTCGGTATCTTTATATCATGACATGTTATGGCGAATGGGATGATATACCTGGTGGTTTGATGTTCGATGTCGCGTACCTAGATTCCCATCCAGGAGAGGATTATGACCCTGATATACCACTGATCCTTGCACTTCACGATTACCCGGGAAATCACGATGATTTACGTCCACTTCTTATGCCGTTTGTGGAGAAGGGATATCGTGTCATTGCTCCTAATTTTCCTGGTTTGTATATTAACCATTTCAACTGTTAGCTTTAGTTTATAGCATGAACAGTGTTCATGAACACTGTTGAACTTACAAATCTATTTTGTATGCCGAGTCGGCATTGCCGACTGTTACGTGTAGTCGTGTAGTATTGATGAATTTATAATACATCATTATACATGTGTGAACACACAGCTTGGAGAGGTAACAAAAGATGGTCTTATTCTAGATAGTACGGTGGATACATGTACCTGTGTAAAACATAATATACTGTATACAGTATATCTATTTTTGGGCTTCAATGAATATAATATAAAGTGCTGAGCCTAATGGTCTAGTAGACCTAGCAAAGATGAATTTGATGAAATAAGATTGGGGGCCTCACGGTGTAGTGGTCAGTGCCATGGAAACAGCTTTTCGTATGAGAGGTCACCGGTTCGAACCCTGGGCCTTCCATCCGTCATTTGCGAGAATCCTGCACATCATAACAACATGGACAGATTCTGAAAGTCCAGTTATATAAATGCACACATTTATTATTTTATGATATTAAAATGTGGGTTGTTTACGGTCTTACCCTTACTGCATTGTAATTACTTTGTCTTACATGTAACATATTTGTGTCACAGGATTTGGCGGGACAGCAGGAGCCAGCAGTGGTGACCTAGATGTGTACACCCACGCACCGAACGTCCAGGCTCAGTTCATTTCTGACTTCCTCGCCAATCTCCACATCCCAAAGTTGGTTATACTTGTTACTGTAGCACTCTGTATTTTTTCGTATATGTATCATATGTACTCAAGTATACACTATTCTTATTGCCATAATTTTTTCTATCTGCACACAATTTTATGTACAAAATGGTAAAGTGTGCAAGCTATGTATCAGACAGAGAACTTAATTTTGTGCATAAAATACAAAACATATCGTCACTATCGATGCAATACCACGTCCCCATACAGCACATGGTTTAGAGTGGCAGATATAGTAACGATGCAATTTTCGAACTGGCTTGAAACTGACGCAAATCAGCTCACTTTGCTTCGCAAGTATAGCAACGACTGTATTTCACTTTCACACCCATTTATTTCTGGTTAAAATTAAGCGACACATGCATGGATTGTACCCACAGTTGCCTCCTAGGATGGTAATTGGTTTATCACCATACTAGCACTTTAGACCATTTGCCCGACCAGCGCTCAAAAAATGAAAAAATGTATTGGTGTATGACTGTGTATTATACTTTTAATACAATGTGTTTGGACAGAGTGGACATGTTGATAGGCCATGGATCAGCCAGTGGGCCCTGCACTCTGCTCTCTGCCTGCACTCAGATGGTTGACGCACTCACTCTTGTTACTCCACTCGCTCACACTCACACCGCCAGGAAACATGTGTTGTGAGTAGTACAAGAATCTATGATAGGCTAAAGTGAAATTCAACCAAAAAGTAAAATTAGATATTTATTTTAACCAAAATAGAGGGTGGCCCAATTCTAACAAGATCGGGGAAAAAAATCGAAAAATCGAAAAAAAATTAAAAATGTCTCGAAGTGCACAAGTTAGCCACCGAACTAGTTACTAGTTAAGGCAAGCACATGAGTATGTTCCTAGTCCACGAGAATTACAGTACCACAGACAAAATGCCATAAAATGTTTTGCCATGGCCCAGGCTTGAACTCTGGACAGTGGACACCAAGATCTTAACGCAAGAAAAAATAGCAATGTATCATGTTTGTAAACACTGACCTCAATGAGTATTTATCTATTGACACTAATAATGTATACATTTTCCAATTTCAGTAAATCCTGGTGGGCGTTTAACATAAGCTGTCTCCATGAAAACACGATACTCAAACTTGTAGCCTACGCCATCGCCGTCATCTATCGCTGGTTCAATGGCTTCACCAAACACAACCTATTTGCTGTCATCAATTTCTGCAAGATGATCACCTCGCTCGATTTTAAGGATGTAGGTTTCTAGAAATTAAATTAAAAAGTATTGTATAGATTAGATGCTACACGTAAAAAGTTGAATCAATTTTTCATTGTGAGATATAATACTACACATCACTTGTTTCCGGCAGTTTTAGGTCGAGAGCTACAAAATGTATTCTATGGCAAGTGTACGTTTTTCTGCTAATGATCTTTTTGACTTACGTTCTTTTGGCGATGATATTGCCACAGAAACTTTCATCTCAATTACTGCTAGATAGAGTGACTGAGTCTATGGTGTAGTTAAAAAGTAAAGTAAACTTGTGTTACATTTCGACACCACACATTGTATCTCCCTATCTGGCAAAGGTTGGTTTACAATATATGACTAGTTGGATGACGATGCTAATGTGCCAGTATGCACTAATGCAATATCGCCCAGCCTACACTCCGCAACGAATGCTTACTTCAACTACGTCTGTAGTCTGTACCCACTGCTACAGCTGGGTCAAGAGACATCGTCATGTGAGATGTCTTGCCTAAGGATAAACTGGAGAATACAACTAATAGGCTACACACCAAAAAACAATTTTTTACGTTCCTGGGATTTAGTTGGCACAATAGTTCAACACGCTATAGTTGTGCTACTCCTCATTTGGATAGTAGGCTATGAGATGCTCCGGACTGAACTGTTATCAGCTACTGACTGTACTGCGAAAGGTTTCTCACTAAACATTGCCATAGGATGGTCAGTGTTAAAGGGGATAACTGAAAATGACCATACAATTTTGCTGTTCAGCTCAAGGGAGACAATCCCCTCCAATATTCTGTAAAATGTCCTTTTTCATTATTTGAAAATATTGTGATATCGTTTACACACTAGTGCCTACTCATATGTGGCCGCATACCATTTTTGGAGACTGATTAGAAAAGAAAATGGGTTTTTACACCACTGTCATTTGTCTATTTACAGAGTGTATTTACAGAGTTGATTGCATGCCAACATCAAGAAAGGTGTTTATACGCAGAAATACAATGTGTGCATTGTAAACAATGTCTGTAGTATAGTATTTTTTGGAGACTGATTAGAACTAGACGATTGTAATCACTGGATCTAGAAAATCCTAAGCAAGTGTGACATTGTATAATGTAGCATATAAGCACAAGAAAAAGTGGTTTTTTTTCCCAATCCTGGTGATGGCAACCCGAGCTCATTTCATTGTCTATTTACTGATAGAAACAATATTTGTAACTTCTTTGGCATGGTACTTCTTTATCGGTGGTAGCCTTCCCATCTGGCCTCGAAAAATTCTACTTAAGCACCCCATCCTATATTGTGCACTATTGTGATATATTTTCCAGATTCGACGTTCAGTGAGTACACTACGACTAAAGGCCTACCCTGTGCTGTTGGTTGTAGTCAAAGATGGCAAACCGTGCTCGTTTCATTGACTGTTTACTTATTGAAACAATATTTGCAACTTCTGTAACAATATTTGCAACTTGTTGGCCATGGTACTTCTTTTTCAGTGTTAGTAAACCTTCCCATCGGACAAATTCTACTTAAGCACCATGTCATATACTGTGCATATTATATGATGTATTTTCCAGATAAGAGGTTCAGTGAGTACTCTGGGACTGAAGGCATACCCTGTGCTGTTGGTTGCATACAAAGATGGCAAACGTCACGCATTGGATGACTACAAAGAGTATGAGGATATCATTATGTCATGTAAGTTGTGATAGTCAATACATTACTTATTACTTACTTTAAAGTGGTCCTGTACCTTCATAGTATGATTTACATGTTGATAGAGCCCAAGTAGCATACAAAAATAAGTCTATTTACTAACACGTTACACGTATGGTCCGGTATGCATGGCTTATATGAAGTATTTTCTGTTGCGCAAAAACATGTCCAGTCATTTTACCAAAAATTAGTAATAGTAAACACGATTAGTTGTGCGCAAAATTGTCATTAACAATACTTACGATTACTTATTTACTATTTATATATCAAATCAGAATTTGTCTATGTTGCTATGCAGGAATGTAGCAAGTGCAGAAAGCACATGGGAAAATTCATGTTGAATGGTCACCGAAGTGCCCGTTGACTGACAGGTACTGGCATGCTGACAAACTGAACTGACTAATACATCAGCCGGTACCGACCCCACAACCTTTGGATTACACATCCAGTATGCTATAAGTCAAGTTTTCCCACCCAAGATGTGGGGATGCATGTGATTGATGAGGTATAGTGTACGAAAAGGATTAACTGAATAGTTCTATCAACTACCGGACGTCTAGTCGAGTCTCATTCCCGCCAAAACATCGGACCGCGAGAATGCAAGGATGTAGCCGCATGCACGCACTTTGCGAAAACAGTTTTTTGGTAAGTGTAATATAGAACTTTCAAACATACAAAAGGGTTATTGTATTATATCTTTCCTTTCAATTTCAGTTGAGAACAAGCTTCCGTACCCTAAATGCGTGAAACTAGAGAACGGCGGACACGTTCCATTTCAATCAAACGTAGACCCATTAATTCGGGAAATTGAGGCACTCATGGACTACTCATCTAATTTGGAATATGAACACACGGCCCGCCAACCTCCAAGGTTAACAGCGAAGAAAGACACAGAAGAAACTCGAACAAAAACTATACCGGAACATACTTCTGATAAACATGACAGTCAAAAAGACACGACAGAAAATACATTTGAGTTTGTTACAAATGAAAAGGTATCGGATGATTACAAAACTGCTTATAGAAATATAAGAAGTAGCCAAGATACATGGAAAAGTGACGATATCGAAAATCACAAGCAAAAGGAAAAGTTGTGATAACGATTACGAGGTATGTGATAATATAGTTATTGCCTGTTAGAATAAAACAATCTAAAACAAACGGAAATGCTTTTTGTCTTGAATATGATATATTGTAGTAAAAAAAGACCAATCTATATATTGCATTATAAGACATAATATGGTCTTTACTTATTCCTATCTTTGAGAGATTTCCGATAATGTGATTGGTTCATCGCAGAAATTTAATTTTAATTTTTAATTTGGTTTAATTTTTGATTTCTGGCTGTTTTTGTACACTTTTAAGCAGAATTTTACTATACTGATAATTTAATAGGCTATTATTGCCATTGAAAATTGGGATTTTATTGGATATTATTTTTGTTTGCAATCTTTTCTATCGCGGATATATTTCTTTCTAGTTGAATACACAATATGACGATAAGTGATCATAGATGTAAGACAACCCGTTGTCACAGAATACAGATAATAATCAGCTATGCTACTTCCAACCAGATACGCCTATCGACGAGATTACGGAAGACATTCTCAATGGACTGAACCAGTTGTCATCGTCGAATAATCCAACTGTAGTGACTGGTGACTTTAACTGTCGTTTAGATATGGGGACGCGAGGTTATGATCTGTGTGAAGTGCTGTATGACGTTGGTCTGGTATGTCTTACAGATCCAGGTGACCTAACATACATTGCCAAACAAGGGAGTAGCTGTATCGACCTCACATTCACGACTCGTGACTTCGCTCAGCGTTTCGACGTATCAACTGCTCCTTCCCTAGAGAAGAAACATCAACACGTTTTGATCAGATATGATACATCACCTCAACGCGAAATGGAGCGTCAGAAAGCGATACGGAAGATCGACACCCATCATTTAGTGGATAACTTTGATCGTTTGACGTTTGATGCTATTTTGGATCAAAATGAAAATCGCGAGCAGGCTATTGATAATGCATGCACCCAAATAGTAAACGCTCTGTCTAATTCAGCCATTGAGCCAAAGGAGCGACGATCAAAACCATGGTTCGATTCAGAATGTTTCAATTTAAAGAAACTGGTTCGTAGTTCTTATAAGTACATACAGTTGTGTAATGATGTCACGGCGAGGGCAAGTCACCTTGTACTCGTGCGTGATTTTCAGAGATTAAAACGGGAGAAAAAGCGTGATGCTGACGAGCGCAAGGTTGACAAAATGATCTTAGCAGCCGAGGCTTCTATAGCAGACTTTTGGAGAATGTGGAAATCGGGTGGCAAGACTGGAGTTCGAATGAATGTGTCACCTCACGACTGGTATACACATTTCAGTGAGTTGCTTCGTGCTGACATTGCACCTGTCTATCCCATCTCTAACATTAACGTAACTCATCCTGTTCTAGACTCTACATTTTCACAGACTGATGTACTCAAAGCCATCGACAAGTCAAAAACAGGAAAATCGCCTGGGCCCGATGGATTAACTAACGAGTGCCTGAAAGACTCAATTGATGTGTTATTAGAACCAATAACTGATTTGTTCAACTACTGTTACCACCACAGCGTGTGCCCTAACCAATGGCTAATCAGTAATTTGCTAACACTATACAAAGGTAAAGGAGCGACCAATGATCCAAACTCAGCAAGAGGTATATCGCTTCAATCACGTCTCCTAATCATCTATGCGTACTTGTTGGACCAAAGGTTGTACTCATGGGCAGAGGAAATGGGAATCATTCCTGACGAACAACATGGTTATAGGGCAGGGAGGTCTACAGAATCGGCGGTTGGCATCCTCGCTAGTCGTATTCACGAGCAATTACAAACACCGAAAAATCCCATGTATGTATGCTTTGTGGACTTTTCCAAAGCCTTTGACAGTATCAACCGTACCCTTTTGTTCAGAAAGCTACATGATCTCAACATTCCAACAAAATTCCTCCGTGCCTTGTGGCCGTTGGTCAACCAAAACTATGTCCAGATAATATGTGGAGATTCACTGAGTGAACGGATACCACAAACAAAAGGTGTGCCACAAGGCCAGTCTCTGTCACCTCACCTATACAGTCTGTTTACGCACGATCTACCACAGACACTAAACAGCGAGGAAGTATCGACACTCGTCTATGCCGATGATCTGGCTATATGCAGTAATACCCTAGAGTGCCTGCAGAGTGCCATGGATAGACTGCAGCAGTACTGCGATCAGAATGAGCTGAAGGTTAACTCAAAGAAAACTGAAGTAGTCAAATTTCGTAAAGGTGGACGATTTTGTAAGGACGATAGACTGAGGTACGATGGCCAAGAAATTAAATTTGTTTCGGAGTTTAAATATTTAGGCGTGTTGTTCCAAACAAAGGGCGGATTCAAAGGACACGTGAAGTATCTGAAAAGCAAGGGCATAGCAGCGTGTCACAAAGTTGCTTCGAAAACTCCCATCGATAAAATATCACTAGCCTCACTGGAACGCTTGTTTTTGTCAGTGGTATTACCTTCAGCAACGTACGCACTACGGACAGTACGTCACACTCTTTCGCCGGGTGATCTTGACTATCTGACAGAGGTGCAGGGGCGACTTGTTAAGTTATGGTGGGGCGTGTCAAAGTTCTCCTCGACATC
>WNLI01133295.1:0-10221 GCA_025802215.1 Wirenia argentea
GGTGAGGCAAGGTTTCGATATCGAAGTCAATACGAAAATAGAGGTTCTAGGACGAAATTCACAATGTAAAAAAATAAAAAAATAATCTGGGCGGGCCCGAAAATCGGGGCGGGCGGTGATGAAAAACGGACAATTATTTTTAGGGGGCCTTATCAAATCAAAACAGTTCCTGGAATTATAAAAAGTTTCAATAACTCCGGAAACTTTACCGATGCCCTAGTTTTTGGCAATATTTTACCGAAACAGTTTCAGTAAAAAAACAAATCTATATATACATCTTGTGTAAATGTAGATTCTTATTAAAAGAATAATTATGAGCGTTGACAGCTCGACGTCAATTTAATATCTGTAAAAAATCAATAATTACACCGCAATTTATGTGGACCTATTATTATTATTATTGAGAAACAATTAATATAAAATCTCCACAGATTAATAGGTTTCCGCGCAGAATGATTAACACTTTACCCATCCAAATGAACACGCCGGCGAGACACTTGACTAGCCCCGACCCCTAGCGACTCGCCTAATTTCACGGACGTGTCATCCCCACCCCATCCCCACTCGGTAATCACCACACTTAGCATTCTGCTCAGTCCGCATGACACAACATTACAATGAATAGATGAATCGGCGCGCGGTGCTCCGGAGTACCACGCCGTAAATAGGCTAAATCAGTATTTATTTTTAGCCTAAATCAGTTTTTATATGTATTTTTGATACTGAAAATAAAACTTTGATTTTGACAATTTTTGCAAGACAATTTTATAAACCAACCCTTGTAGTCTTTTCTTTTCTTTAGTATTTTCTGTGATTATAAGTTCAATTTCATCCCAAATGCCAATACAAACACTAGGAACTTTAGATCGACAATCATTTCCTGGTTGCAAAATTGTAAGATTTTGGCGATTTATGTACGTGAGTCAGTTATTTAATCATATCACACACAGATTACATGTCGTGAGACTTACTTACATCTTCCTAACCACTGTTATTAGCGGAATCCTGTCTGTAATTAGACGAAAAACGATTTTGCACAAGAAACAACTATTTTACTGTACATCTTTGCCATTTTGTTTCTAAAAGTTTTTAAAAGTTTTGACAGATAAAATCAATAATTTACTGTAAAATACCATATTATAATAAACGCTCTAAAAATATAGCCATAATTTTCCATAAAATACCCTAAATGCTTCCAAAATATTACAATCTGATACTGTTATAATACTGTAGTGCCGCTACAGTACCGGGTGAGGAATCGGAGTACAGCGGTACTCTGGAGCACGGCTTCCCGATTCAGATGACGTTGCCACCGCCGAACCGTGTCTCCATCAGCTGTGCTGGTAATCACGATTTAACGCGCAGTTTATGGCCGATCACCGCGGGTTTAAACTCAGTGGACACGCGGCTGCCATGCGATTTGCATACGATAATTTGATGCCGATGTGCATGCACATTCAGAGACAATTGCCACGTGGTTATGTCTCCACATATCTCTGCGCAATCCACATCTTGGCGCAATCCACATCTCGGCGCAATACATTCGCAGATATTTCATTAGCATCGCTATCTTTGTGTCAAATCGAACAAAAATACGCTGTAAATGAAATCCTGGATTCCGTATTCGATTGTACAGTGTAAATCGTCGGCATCGATACAATACCACGTACCAGTCGCACCTCAATTTTTTGGGAAAAACTCATTTTTGTCCGATTTTTTTCATTAGACCTTTCGTGATATTGTGTTAAAAGCACGGACCTCTAGACCGATTAGAAGTGCCCAAAAACTAGAAACAAACTTGTAAAATTTTGTATTATTTTGATGAAAAACCACGTAGGCCTACCTTAAACTAGCCTTCTTGACGTAGTACTAAAACATATGTGAACAAACCACGTACCAGAAAAATGTGGAGGTCCACGGTCCGTAATTTTTTTCCAAATTTTCCAAAATGGCATCTTTGAAACATGATGATTATTGTTAAAAGTATGAAAATTCAAAACAACTTCCGTGTAGAACCATCTCAAATTCTTAAGCACCGCATTAAACACAAGATCTTCAGTCGAAATAAGGCCAATTTAAACTGATATCCAACAACGATTTCATGCAAGATTAATATAATATGCAAATGATGTCAAAAGAAAATTACAGAAAAGACACTCAATAACAAGTGATCAATAAAAACACAAAATACAAACAATAAAACAGATAGAAGAAGCACACACAGTCAAGTATCCACCATGGTATGACGTCTGTGATACTTCCTTGACTCCAATAACCCATCACAGATACAAAACACAATAAAACGGACAAAAAGTGTAACCACCGTCATATCTTCCCACACTCAATCACAAATACAAAACACAATAAAACAGAAGATCTGCAAAGTCAAGTGTCTGCCATCATATGACTTCTCTGATACTTTCTTGACTCCAATAACCCATCACAAATACAAAACACAATAAAATGGACAAGAAGTGTAACCACCTTCATATCTTCCCATACTCAATCACAAATACAAAACACAATAAAACAGATAGAATTCATGCAAACACTCGACCGTTGCCCGACTGCCCGTCTCCTCTGACTCCCAAACCCCATCACTCAAAGTCCCACTTATCCTCTCACCCCATTTCCCGCCCATTGTCCCACACTAAATGATTGCGTTATTATTTCTTGTAATGACTATTGGCACGGGCACGTTATCGCCCTAACTCAACGCTCGTTTGACAGCTGTGATAGCGTCTCGCACGCACCCTTCGCGGTGTTCGTGATGGCGTCTCATACACACCATGCACGTTGTCAGGGATAGCGTCACGTATGCATCATCCGTTCATGAAATTTGTGGTGTCATTGGCATTTTTGGGGGACATAAGCAAGGGTAAAGTGTATGTGTGTGTGCAACATTCACTTGAAGTTGAATACTTGGTATATTATATTATGCTAACAGTGTGGTGACTTGACTTGATTTGTGTCATGGTGCGCGGCGGCGTAGCGTCTAGAGCAGGCGTCCTCCACCCTATTCTGCCAGTGGTAGCGGCCAGTACACCTAGTGTGGTGCATTCAGTCAAAATAAAAGGGATTGCAGACTTTGTCGACATGGTTGGTCCGGTGTGACCCATCCGCTCGGACGTAGGGACTAGGGAGGATCAGGGCTGACTGTTGTCCGTGGTTATGGTCCTTTCAATCTGCAATTTCCCCCTCTCCCTACGGCAACATTCTTAAATTCTATCCACATTGGTGTCTCATCTAGACTTTTATCACATCTTTTTATCTCATCTAGGTATTTTTAAAATCCTTTGAGTCCTCGGCATTGACGACTTGTTTAGTCCGACACAACACACTTGGGGCGTAAGATATTATAAGGTACCTCAATTATTTCTTCAATTTGAATAAAATGATTACATAATATCGAATGACTTTATTGCAAAAGTATATCATCATTACAATTAGTTCAAGCATATAACATAAAATATAACAAACTTTTATAAATTATTATTAAAAATAAGATCATTATTTGGCCATATTTCTTGCATGGTGTAAGTATAATACTGTTTGAAATTGACCTAAAAGCATTTGATCATTCATTTTACTTCTTTAACCAAGTGTTGTCGAGGTTGAGTGACCAATGACCATGTGTCCCACTATGGGTTTCTAGGTTGATTTCACATTGGGTTGAGTGACAGGAACGGCATACGACCCGTAAAATCAATCTTGCCTCAATACTTCCTTCGGGAAGGGCCCCGTGTCTTACCCATATGGAACCTATGATACAGGAACCTATGGAACAAGGATAAGGGAAGTTTATGACGATTAAAAATAAGAATAGTGGGTCATTATTCAGAGCATCATAAAACAACACTCACCGAAGACAATAATGATATTCAGCGAACCAAAAATGTTTTTCTCATAACATGGAATCTTTTTACGCCGCGCCGACATTGCCATCAATAAAGCACTGGGCGGTTTGACGGGGGAATAATGGCGGTTATCTATTTGGGGGCGATACGCTTCTCTCCGTGGCACGTGCCCATGTTTAAGGGTAATTAATCGTGCAGTGTCTGGCAATAACGTCACGATCCATCTAGCGACGTGCCCATCAATAAGGGGTGGTGGTGTTGCTTGGGCGTGATAGCAGGGGTGGTGGTTGTCACCAGGCTACTGCTGTAGGAGGAGGTAGGTGGTTGGAGAATGCCACACGTGCCCATCAATAAGGTGTGGTGATGATGGTTGGGCGTGATAGCAGGGGTGGTGGTTGTCACCAGGCTACTGCATTAGGAGGAGGTAGGTGGTTGGTGAATGTCACAATTTACTGTTAGGGAGACTGACAGGATTGGCGGACATAAGCATAACCATCGGGGGATAACCAGGAAAAAGCCCGGTGGTCGGAACTGGCATTTCGAATCCTAAGCGCTACCAATAATTCAGCTATTCCCGCCCTATGTTAGTCAGACGAATGAAGATGATGGTGTATTGTGATAGACTTGTTATGTTTTTAAATCCGATGAAATTATAAAATACAATCTGTTTGACGGCTACAAAAAAGTCTAAATCAATATTAGCTGGCATAAACCTAAACGAATGATTGCATAAGGCAAAATGAGCCAATTTCATAGCTCCATTTCTATTGCCACCATTGTACACAATAACTCTCACAACTTCATGCCATCTCCATGCCGTCCCCCCTCCCCCATCAGCCATAAATCTTGTCTCGGCAGCCATTAACGACAGGGTCGGGCTAACTGTCGAGTATTTCCCATTCATTAACTCCTAATGACTGTTTTGAAGGGCGCTGTTCAACATTTCATTAGTCTTGTACTGGAATATGTCCTGCAATGATCGGTGTTTGTTGACTATGGTTGCTATGTTTATTATGTAGATAGCTTTTGCTGGTGGACTTCCACTGACAGAGAGCATCATATACTGTATGTACAGGATATCAAATAAACACTCAAGATGTAATTTCTTAGTATTTCATGATTGATATCATCATAGTATTTCATTGTACAAAGAATGGTGGATTATTTTGCATTGGGTAAATTTGGGTCCTTTTTTAAGTAAAGGTGTAGATTTTGAAATATCAAAATTGTAATTTTAATTACGTAGTTACCAATCCTAACATTCTGGGTGATAAAAAGTAAAGTGTAAAGTAAAGTGTGACATTTACCGGTATATCCCACATTTTAGGACCTTACGATCCGCCAAACGTCAGTCTTACATCATGACCGTGCGAGGGTTGATGTGAGCAGGGCTTCGAACGACTATTGATCCCTTTACAATGTATAATTATAATAATTATATGCACGGCTTTACTTTCCAACCTATACACAACCCGTGTTTATGTACGATAAGTACCAATTTTACAGACTTGGTATAGTAAGCCGATCGCACAGTCCGAGATTCGAACCCACCACCCCGCATACCAAATGAATGTCGCTTTAGCCGACTGAGCTATCCCCGCCCAATGTAGCTGAAGGGGTTCGTCAAGATCTAAAACGATAATCACAAAATAATCCCAATGTATATATTCTGCTTGTTTCATGAACATGAGTGAATTTTAGGGTAACAATGGAATCATTTGTGCAGATATTTTTGTAAACTGATTAATTATCTTTCTTTTCTATTTTGGCATGATTATAAATTCGAAATTAACTCCGAAAATGAAACAATGTATGAAGATTTATAAAGTTACGTAATATGTCTGTACCAACAGGGGGATGGAGGTGCGAAAGGAGAAGTCACGCGACGCTGCACGTTCACGCCGCGGGAAAGAAAACTACGAGTTTTATGAGTTGGCAAAGTTACTTCCCCTCCCGGCGGCCATTACCAGCCAGCTGGACAAGGCCTCGATCATCAGACTCTGCATCAGCTACCTGAATCTGAGGGATTTCTCTCGCAAGGGACACCCGCCGTGGATATATGACGATGACAAGCATGATAAAGGTAAATGGTGTAGCCTATGGTACAAGTATAAAATAAAAATATAAATAAATGTGTGCATTTGTATACCTTGAACAAGAAGCCAGCACTCTAACTACATTGTCAGCCTCACATAATACCTATGTACCTAAGACATCAGTTATGTGAATCCGAGGGATTTCTCTCACAAGGGACACCCGCCGTGGATATACGACGACGACAAGCATGGTCAGTTGAATAATAAAGATAAAATATTAATATAGCTGGTATCTTTATACTTATAAAGGAACGGAGTTTGTTTGTGTGTTTGTGTAGTTAGGGTTTGGCGCAAAAACTATGCGATGGATCGGATTGAAATTTTCAGACATTACACTCACATGTCATAGAAGTAACATAGGCTATGATTTTTTCACATTGGATCTATATTATTCCACCAGTGATCGAATCAATATTTAAGTGCAAGAATCACTCTCTGGAAAAGGGAGTGTAATCAGTGTATACCACAAACTGTATAACCTATTAACCTCCCTTTATCACTAAATTCTACATCCCACCAATACACATCTGGATGTAATAAAACAACCATCAACTGGGGTGGGGTGGTGGCCTGCAGCCCTTTGTTTATCTGTAGATACAGTAAGAACAGGGTGATTAATGGGGTGATGACATGATGCCAAGGGAGGGGGAAGTGAACACACATGTGGGTATAGTATGGTGTGTGTATTTACTGTATTGTGTATCCACTGGTCAGTGTAAATGTTGTAGATGGTAGAGATGCAAATAGTGTGTAGAATAATTTGTAAAAGAAGTACACATATAAAATGCTATGTATGCGGGTGAGCAGGCGGGTATGTGGGTTGTCTTGCATGGACACCGAAACCGCTGGGCCGACAGACAAAATTTACACACATCTACGACAAAAAAACTTGGCGCCAACATGTCCCTAATAGCGTATTTCTTGGATAACTTTTGACCGGTTGAGCCGACAGACAAAAAATATACACACATATAGTATACGACATTACCTGATGCTGCCGATATGTCCCTTATAGCATATTTTGTGAATATTGGTGATATCTTAATTCTGAATGCAGATTCTGATTCACAGCATATAACTACACCTTAGCCAAAAAATCACTACCACCCCCTCCAAACACACACATCCAACCCCCCTCTCCCAAAACAACCTCCTCCAAATACATCCACTCTCACCCCCACCCCCAGTGATCAGATGCCCACTACACAAGTCCACCCTGTCCAGATATCCACACCATTCACCAAACAAAGGGGTGATAATTACATACCTGACTTATGACCCCTGCCATTATTGATAGTGCTGTAAAACTTTCACATACAGCCTAAAGGTGCTATATCCATTTATATCTATAGTATCCAATAAATGAATGCACATGGTACATGAGTTTATTTCAGGTATACTGTGGGAGGGAGTGGATGCAGTAAAGCTTTCATGTATGGGCCCCTAGGGTATTCCTGAAGGTTTGATTGGGAGGTGTGATAGCATCATAGCTATACACATTGTGTATGTCTGGACTATGCCAACCAAACTAATGGAGCCTCAGGGTATGTCAGAAAGTTTTATTGAGAGTTGGCAGCATCATTGCTCCTGCCTCCTGGACCTATACACATTGTGTATGCCAACTAAATTAATGGGTCCTCAGGGTATGTCAGAAGGTTAATTGGGTGTTGGCAGCATCATTGCTCCTGGACCTATACACATTGTGTATGCCAATTCAAGTCATTCTGTTTGTGTAGTTGGATTAGAGCAGTAACAAATTACAGCTTATGTAGTTTTGTAACCATGAATAGAATAGATTTATAGAAGAGAATAGATTTTGTACATTTTTTAATGATATTTGCATCTACTTGCATAAACTCTCACTATATTTTTATGATTGTGTACATTGTAACCTTCATAAATAAGATAGTCCAGAATAGACTTTGTACATTTACATTTTATTTTACATCAACTTGATTAAACTCACACCACCTATATTTTTATGAGGAAGAAAGAATAATTGCCATCATTTGCATCGTAAGTACCAAGTAGCATTATTTAGTCTATTATCATTATGATTAACAGTATTGAGGAGCAACTTAGAGCATGAAAATAATTTTGTAGTAAAAAACTCTTACATATAATCACGCGCCGCATCTTTATGGCGCATCTGAAGAAATGAAACATTACATTTTTCTAAAAAAAAATCCCCGTTAAACCCGTAATATTTTGTCCCTGAACTAAATAACATTACCAAAATAGATATGAAAATAAAAATTGTTTTTTATCAATGGAGTTATGCTGCCTTGCCTAAGGACACATGGACAGCATTTGTTTCTCGACCTAAGCTGAAAAATGACATGGGTATATGACTAGGTTCCATAGACTGGTAACGATCTTCCAGAGACGTCAAATCCAACTTTTGTGCCTTTTATTGATTGCACTACTATACTGTATATTTCATTTACTTACTTTTTATGTAGCATTATGTGTATGTTTATTATGCACTTTAATAGCTGCCAATTCCATAATTGAGAGATTCGCTGAATCCGAATTTTGTGCCTAAATCTTCTATTTATTGAACTACTGTACTATACTGTATATCGTCGGTCGAAACCCAAAACATGGTATCTCGATTTGGACCCTTTTGAGAAAACGTAAAAAAACTATCTCATTACTTCAATAATGTGTATAAAATAGTAATTTCATGGTACTAGCCTTACTTTTTAACCCTGAATTCAGTGCGATAGTTGTTTTTATTCCCTTTCATCACGTTCAGTCATGACAAGCCAAACAAATATGAGATACCAGGTTTGGGATTCGGGAATCGAGAAAATACCGAGATACCAGGTTTTGGGTTTTTTTTCAAAGTCGAAAAAAGAATAGTTCCTGTTTTCCAATTGTCAGATGATTTTAAATTGAAATATAAATCAATAAAAAAAATACTGAGATACCATGTTTTGGGTTTCACATTTTGTTCAATGTCGAGAAAATCCAGAGATACCAGGTTTTGTTTTTTCGACCGACGATATTTCAAGACTGGTGACAAGGGGTATAACTCATTCTGCCCATAATACATCACTTTATAATAATATGCACCTATGTATTCCACTCTCTATCCTGTACAATTCATCAATAAATAATCACCATTAGGGCACATCAACACTTATCTACAGATCTATATCTCACTTGGTAGAGGATCTGGCTAATAAAAGGTCGCAGGTTCAGATCCCACTATTCCATTGTAGGAGATGACGACGTTACATTGATTTCTATTGTAGGAGATTAGTCGGTCTCATGGTTTAGTGGTCAGTGCTGGTCGTTGGTTCAAACTCTGCAAAAACCAGGGATTTTTTCCCAGGCTTTCCATCCCTCATTTGCGAGATTCCTGCATGGAAACATGGACAGATTCTGAAAGGCGGTATATAAATGCACACATTTATTTGTAAAAAAATTTGTGGACAACATTAATTGATTTCTATTGTAGGAGATGACGACGTAACATACATCAACATGGCGATGGGCTCATCAGACAAAGACCGCTCCAGGGAAGTGACAGGGACTGGGCAGTGGTCACATTGTTCTTCCTTCCTTGTGCATAGCCTTGGCTCTGATAAGGTACTCTTTTGTTTTATCATCGTTATTGTAAAATTATGCGGTAGGATGACGAGCTATCGTTTAATTTTGCTGTCAAAAACAGTAGTTAGAAAAAAATATTGTTCACTTCCATCTAGCATAGTTATTAATTATACAATCAATAAAAAAAATGTTTTGTATGCAACCAACATGCAAAACATGGTCTACCTCCATTACATTCTGCGTTGATTTTGAGTCTAATGAAGGTAAAAGAAAAATTCCAGCTCAAATCTATGTGGTTGCAAATTGATTGATGTATAGATGATTACCATATTGTGATGATGTCATTTTGATTCATTTTAGAAGTCGAGGCATCGCGCCCTCTTTTCCTGGTTAACACAAATAATTTATATGCGGGGATTAGTAGCAAAATAGCGTTGTCGCTGGACCAGTAAAATCACCCTGAGTGTTGCCACGGGACCATTAAAAATCGCCGAAATACTATCTAAATTCACACTATTGCATTATTAGTGGTTTATGGGTTAATGTATAGCACTATTATATTCTTTTTTGTTATTGCATAAACTAGTTCGTGTAATGCCCATGTATGCATGCATATAATTATCATACAGCTCAATTTTACTGATTGAATTTACGTCATATAACACCAACATTAGGCTACTGATTGAATGAGTATGAGATGACGCCACTTC
>WNLI01133406.1:0-10220 GCA_025802215.1 Wirenia argentea
TTGACCTAATTACTCGAAAAATGTAGGTCAAGCTGACCCACTTTATACAGAATATATTATGACGTCACACTCTTAACTTTGTGGCGAATCTAGACATTTGCACCTATTATATTACTGTAGACACACGCGTTTAAACATTTTGCAGTCGCCATCTTGAATTCAAGATGGCGGCCATAGCGCGCAAAATTAGATCACGTGCCACCCCGTGTGTATGTCAGCGAGTAATACTTACTTATTATATATAGTCGGAATTTTCTTCCAAAGCACTGAGGGCTTGCAGGTAGCTATAGTCTGGAGTGTCAGCTCTGGCTTAGTATAATTTTGATCAATTTATATACAGTAAACTATAATTTTTTGGCAGCATCGACTACGAGCAATAACGACAGCACCAGTTGGATAATAAACATGCTACTGTATATAATGCAGATAATGGTAGGCAAAACTAGGCATAACAACAGAGCAAATTAACTTGGAACGAGCCTAAGTCCTTCACGCAATCAGACAGTGGCGTAAAATAGTTTTCTAGGCAAACGCCACAAAAAATATAAAACACCCCAATGCTGTTATTTTCACGCTAAGTAGATTATCTCTTCTACCACTACACACCAACTACTTGAACACTTCTGCATTTACTAGTAAAAAACATCAAATTGATTTATCTTCACCGGACCGTGGACGTTTACTCCCAGACACATGCGACTCCGTTGTAGACGTAGTCTGTTGCGACAGACACCATTTGACCATCGCAAAGGGAAAGGATGTTCTGTGCAGTACCTCCCGTTGGGTGACCTGTACAATATACATTAGTACCTACATAATAGTATGTTACATACAAAACATGTATAGCTACATGTACGTATTGCCTAAACTGTAGGCTATAGTTAAAATACTGATCAAAACTGGGGAAATGACGAGATTACATTGAACCAAGATATACAGGCACTGCACAACTACCTCAAACGCTAAAACCACAGCTTTCCACCTCGACAACTGCAATATTCAACGTCCACTTGTTGCCAGTGTACACATCTCTCTCTCTTACCGCACAACACAATGTCTGTAAGAGTGTACATGGGTGTAGCGCTCAATCGCTCATTGACCTACATACATCACATCAATGCCCTTCGGCGCAAGGATCAACACGAGAAATGGACGCTTGCCTGACATGACAGCATACGCCTCTACCATATGGACAGGAGCACTAGTTCTCGTGCACAGTGCTGATGAATACGCGTCACCTATGTGGTGCCGCAGAATCCACACGAAGAAGCTGGATGTGTCCTTGAATGAGACCATGCGAATCATAACCGGCTTCATGCGACCAACAAAGACTAAGTTCTTATCCATTACATCCTGGGCCTGGCCGGAGTTTAATATGCCATCCGACATCCGACATGAGTCGCGAGTGATGAGCCAGGGTGACCAAGAAGTAATGAACTCATTATAAACCCTTATACCATTATAACTATGTGGCCGATTTTAATATATTTTACATATTCGGAAAGAAGATACATGTAAGTTTTTCACAGAACAAAAGTTATTTCAATCCATTCGGTATTGAGACTATAAATTACATTTGAAAATTGACAACACATTTTTCCGTTTTAGAAATGGACGCCGTAAATTCGTCTTTGCAAATTAATAAATAATAAGCAAGAGTGCAAAATGTGTATGGTAGCCCAAAGAGGCTATTGGCTATATTGTTAAAGCTGTTCAATAGTTTCAGACTTGTTAGGTTGTGGTTGCACCCGATTCTTGAGGTGACCCAGGACAAATAGTCTGGGACCGGATCCGGTCAGCGACCGAGCGTCGTCACAGACCACATTTTTCAAATCGGCAAAAATCCGACTGTAATTTTTAAATGGCTGCAAGATCGTTAAAAATACAAGTTTTTAGATAAAATTATAGGCAATAAAACTTACATCTGTCTTCTTTCAGAATATATATAATTTATTAATATCGGTTTGCTAGTTTTCATTTTATAAAAGTTTATAATGAGTTCATTACTTCTTGGTCACCCTGTATATTGTAGTGTTATTTTCTCATCCCCAGTTGGAGTCCGTCCGTGACACAACACCCACCACGAGCCTCGACGCTTCCGATACATCAAATGTCATAAATGATGAAACTTTATCCAATAAAGGCAAGGACAATGTGGGTATGAGTATACCATGTGGTGTGGAGGCTGAAATACTAGCTGATATAGATGCAGTGGTAAGACTTAAATGTAAATAATCTGTAAAAATACACTTCTGCTAAATAATCCTGATAATATTGTAAGTATAACTTTTTTCCTTCCATATTATCTAACATCAATGCATATTTTTAGCTGGTTGAAGATGGCATCCTCCCTTTGTACTTACAGTGTCACTGACCATTGTGTATTTAAATTAGTAATATCATTTTCTTGGTGCACAATATGCAATAACTGAGTTAACTTTCTTCTTCCTGGTTGAGATTTTCACGTTATAAATGTGCAGTATTGGTGGCAGAAATAAATGTGTGCATTTATATACCGCACTTTCCGAATCTGTCCATGTTGCCATGCACGAATCTCGTAAATGCGGGTTTGCAAGGCCCTGTTGAATCGTCGCAGCCTAGCACGAACCCGCAGGCGAAGCGCCCGTCGATTGACAGGAACCGGCGTGCTGAGTCTGCAGACCACTACAGTACGCCATGAGCACACAATATGCTACGAGCGATATTTTTTAAATGTATGTTTACACAATATGTGACTGTGCTGGAGGAAGTATTGTATTAAATTACGTTATACCGTAGTATTAACATAGTAATAATAGTAATAATAGTATAACAATTTTGTTAACAGGTCCAGATGGTGCAAAAGTTCATCGCATCTGGTGCAGACTATACCGAAGTAGCTCCCAACATTTGTGACTCTCTCAACATCTGCGCAAACATTTACTCTCTTGTTTACCAGGTCAGATTACAGTGGTTATATAACTCAATTCATTCTTTATCCAGAATTTTGGAATTCTCCCAATTCATAACATGATTTTGTACGAGCGCGTGTTCTGCGATTGCCGATTTTGTTAATTCTTTTTTGTCCGCCTGCCGTTTACTACGCTTTTGTATCACACGCGTGATTCAAAAAATTTTGAATAAGGAGGCCATCTGGATTCTGGATCAGAAAATGCAAGAGCCTCATCAACCGTGACAAGGGGGCCTACCAACGATCTCACGCTTGGTATGCTTGGGGAGCCGGTCATTGTTGTACCATAACTAGATATTTTATCATATTGCAGCAGTAATGATGTAACCGAGGGTATCGCAATGGGCCCACAACGTGGCCTGCGCGAAGGGGTTCAACCCCTCCCTCACATGAACTGAACTGAATCTACAACCTTCTCAAGTCTATCCTCTATGTCGGCCATCTTTAATCTGCTTTCTATGTACAGTATACTTTATTGCTGGAAATCATCGTTCTATTTCCAGCCATATAGTCGTAGAAGTACGCACGCTCATCTCGCACATCGCAACCGACACCACCCACCTATACAACATAATCCACTCTCGCCTCCTTTTCGGCCATCTTGAATCCGCCTTCTATGTATACTTTAATGCGCTAAATCGTTATTATCGTTTAATTCTGACTTACTGATCAATTTCCAGCCGTACAGCGTCCATGAAGTACATACACTGATCTCCCGCATCTCAACCAACAATACCCACATCTACTCTACACTCTACTCCACTCTCTTCCATCTCGACCATCTTGAATCTGCTTTCTATGTATACTTTATTGCAGTAAATCATTATTCTATTGTGAAATACTGATCAATTTCCAGCCGTATAAAGTCGTAGAAGTACGTACATTGATCTCCCGCATCTCAACCGACACTACTCATGTATACAACCTACTCAATTCCTGTCTCGATGTCGGCCATTTTGAATCCTCTGTTACTTTATGCATTCTGACTTACTGTTCATTTTCCAGCCGTACAAAGTCGTAGAAGCACGTACATTGATCGCCCGCCTCTCAACCGACACCACCCACCTATACAACCTTCTCGACTCCCTTCTTGATGTCGGCCATCTTGAAACCGCATCCTGCGTTTACGACCGAATATCTGACGACATCCGAGACACAGCGACAATCGAAGGGTGCAGAAAATTGGTTGTGGTCGCGAAGTATCACTTGTTGTCTCAAAATGTGAGTTTTTTGTTTAATTTTGTTGTTGTTGAGCGGTTTTTTTATAGTTATTACATGAACTGATATGATATTGGATTAAATACAAATGTGTGTTATAGCCACTTCAAAAATTAAGCAAAATAAGGCAAAAAAATGTTTGCACATGAAAGGAAGATTATAAAATTGAGAGGTGGGGGTGGTGGCGCGTTTCTTTTTTGACCAGTATATATTACCCAGCTTAAGGTCTGCAATTGGGTCAGTGACTATAATATTGTGCACAACAGTTCAGTAAGATAAATATTAACATAGGACATCAGCTTGTTGAAAGAAACCGACCAGACTGTGCATGACTTTGATGAACTGTGACGAACTGCAGTACACGAAAGCTTGCGTAATCATTTCTGTATTTTCGTGTAATTAGTCTGTTCGAGTGTTATAAGCTTTGTTGTTTCTTTTAGTACAGACTAATGTGGCTACCCCATTTCGATCTTGCTGCGGTGGCCTAATCATAATGCTGATAAACCAATAAACCGTCATCAATCCTAGCTCGTGGGATATCAATTAACGAATTTAGAGTACGCCGACGACGCCATCATCTTTGCTACCTCTGCCAACGACATTTCCAATGCACTCACAGTATTCAGTGACAATGCTTCAAAATTTGGACTAATAACCAGCTGAGGAAGAACGAAACTCATGAGAATCGGTGATGAATCCATTCCGGCAAGTCTACGTGTTTGTGACCAAGACATGGAATTTGTCGATCACTCTGGCAACCACTCTGGAAACACGAAAACATCAGCCTTCAAACGAAACTCCTCTCTATCTTGCTGTACGGTATGGATCGGAATCGTGGGCCTTCTCAACAACGATGTGCAACAGACTCAGTGCCTTTGACATGCGCTCCCAACGAACACTCACCAACACGCCATGGTCTCTAATAATAACATTCACCAGCAAACGAAACAGCCCCTGCTCCAACGTACCATTGCGCAATCTCGACTTCGATGGCTAGGACACCTCCTCCGCACCCCCGAAAACCATCCAGCTCACATCGCCTTCAATTTTCACCCTCCGACCATCCGCTGACTGGAACCGCCCCCGTGGAAAACCGCGTACATGATGGGCCGATGGTGTTACCAAAGACCTCAACTTGGCCTTACATTGGAAGACGCCCATACCATCGCAATCGTGTTCAGTGGAGAACCCAAGATGTGGAACGTGTCATCTCTACGCCTTCGTGGCAGGAGCCCCAGTGAGTGAGTGAGTGCTAGCTGGCACCTATGTCCCATGGGTTCAATTCCCATGTGACATTGATCTCCATTTAAAAATTGAAATTCAGTATACTAGCCATGTATAAAGTCATAAAGTAATCTGTGATATGCTACTGTCCATGGGGTGTAGTTTGGGCTACACAGATCCACCTAGTACTACTAACAGAAAGCTGGATAGGGTCCAGATCTATGACTGCCTCTGAAAAAATTGTGTTTTATTTTCAGCTTGAACAATTCTACGAGACGGTAGAATCCATTCTCGCAAGTGCGGTGATCACGTCCACCGCGACACGTCACAATTTTCTCATCGAAGGCACTTGTCAACGACTCCTTTCTCAGGTATTACAATAACAACATGTAACAGTTGTCACGAAGAGTGAAATGCTCGAAAATATAAAAAACAAGACAATTTGTCATGATTCAACAAGAAACATACAGGGCTCAACATAAGCTGTAATCTTTAGTTCAGGTTACAAGGAGGTTTGTTTGTTTTAACAATATTTTTATTCTCAAAATTTGAAAATTGGAATTGAGCAGGAGGTTACGTACAGGAAACCAAAAGACCCCATACAAACAATTATAACGGTAATGCGATATTACTTATCGATAATATTGAGAATAAGTTCATTGATGGAGGAATAATTCTGAATCGTGTACACATATTCAATGACTGAACAAGATTCAAGCCATGCCACAGAGTTCTGTAAAAATCTGAATTGTACATGTTACCATACAGGTATCTCTCAAATGATGTATGGTAAGCCCAGCAAATAATCCTTGGTTTTTCAGTCTTCGAAGCAGCGAGCCCTCGTGCAAAAAGCTGCAGCAGTGACCACTACAACGTGAGGCCTATAATGTACTATCTATCTGTACACATCCTTTCCAGGCCGCGCTCCTGCCGCATGACCACGTGACATCACCCCACCAACAACACATGACCGTCACAGCCTACCACACATTCAAGTATCCCCTGTCCATAGCACAATGTCTGCAAGTAGTTTTACATTATTTTTCTGGTTGTAGTTTTGCCACATAACATTTTTCAGGCTGCTCTCCTACCACATGACCATGTGACATCCCCCCGCCAACACCACATGACCGTCACAGCCTACCACACATTCAAGTATCCCCTGTTCGTAGCACAACGTCCACACAAGCAGTCTAATACATTATTTTCCAAGTTGTAGTTTTTGCCACATAACATTTCCCAGGCTGCTCTCATACCACATGACCATTGACCACGTGACATCCTCCAGCCAACGCCACATGACAATCACTGCCTATCTCATGTTCAAATTTCACGTGTCAGTTGCCCAATGTCTGCAAGTAGTCTAATACATTATTTCCCAGGCTGTAGTTTTCCCACATGACACTTTCCAGGCTGCTCTCCTACTGCATGACCACGTGACATCCATTCACCAACGCCACATGACCATCACAGCCTACCACATGTTCAAATTTCATGTGTCAGTTGCCCAATGTCAGCAAGCAGTCAATACATTATTTTCCAGGCTGTAGCGTTGCCACATGAATTTGTCCAGGCTGCTCTCCTACCACATGACCACGTGACATCACATGAACATCATAGCCTACCACACATTCAAGTATCACCTGACCATGTCTGCAAGTAGTCTAATACATTATTTTCCTTGGATGTAGTGTTGCCACATAACATTTTTCAGACTGCTCTCCTACCACATGACCACGTGACATCCTTCAGCCAACGCCACATGACTGTCACCGCCTACCACACATTCAAGTATCCCCTGTCCGTAGCACAATGTTTGCAAGCAGTCTAATACATTATTTTCCAAGTTGTAGTTTTGCCACATAACATTTTTTAGGCTGCTCTCCTACCACATGACCACGTGACATCCCCTCGCCAGCGTCACATGACCGTCACAGCCTACCACACGTTCAAATGTCATCTCTCAGTAGCCCAATGCCTCCTGGGGCAGCAGCTCATGGACTACGCTATGGACACTGATATTCTACGATCTGGTTTGTATCATTTAAATACCTATATTATTTCTGTAAAGCGGTGTATACCTGTTACATGCAAATTGAGAAATTAGGCAATTTACCTGTAACATATCTAGTATCTACATGATTTATAAGCCTGGAGCTGAAAGACTAACATGCTGCCATAATCGTACGGAGTGGTAGAGAGCTCACCTTGAGGTATTGGGATCCCGGGTGTAAGCCAGGGGTGCTGCATGTATGGCATTTATTTCTGCGATTTACATTCAATGTATTGATACCAGTCATGAAAAGGTCAGAGATACTACAGCACAAACAACCGCCCACAGAAAACGACATGCAGATCTGTATGTATGTAAAAGGTGGAAAAAGAAATGGCTAGAACCTGAAGGAGAAGGCGCACTGCATAGATACATCGAAACTCCAGGAGACGCCACGCCCGGCTTCAACCTCCCACGGCGAGACTGGGTCCATCTCAATCGACTCAGAACGGGACATGGTCGTTTCAGATGTAACATGCACAAGCCAGGGTATTTCACCGACCCATCCTGCGACAGTGGTGCCCCAAGCCAGACAGCAACACATATTATCGAGGACTGCCCCAGACATTCATTGGCGCACATCGACCTCGCCTCACTCGATGCGAACACAATTACCTGGCTCCATAACTTAGACGTGACGATCTGACAATTGCATACGCGATAAAAAAAGTCATGAAAAAATTTACTTCTTTTTGTGTAAAAATAGCGCCCCTTTATTTTAGATTAAACTCCATGGTAATACACCAAGTCACTCCTACAATTTACATAGCTTGGGCTATGCCGCCTCGCGCGATATGGCTAGCAGCGTTTGAAAATGTAAATACCTGTCCATTAAACAATCCACTCCGAGATCCTGGCGATGGACAACGGCCTTTGTGAAGTGAATCATTTGTGCAGTTATTTTTCTAACTCCGACGATGGGGGCCCAATGTAAAATAATTTAAACCACAGTTCCTTGTGATTTAGCACATTACGTACAATGAAATATCATTTATAATCAAGCGTGAAACAGCAAGAACATGATTATCTTACCTTTCTTGTCTCTCTTTGCCCTATTAATTTGAATAGAACACCAAAGAAACAAGCCCTCTGAAAGCATCTAAAATTTCCCAATAACACATTATTTTGTTCACAGGGATGTCAATAACTGATGGAATGACCGCGCTACATGAGTTACTACAGTCTACCCTACACATAGGGCGGGTTCACACCATGTTGGGTTCAGCACGAGATGCGGTGCTGGAACTGAAAGAGGGACTCAAATTGGCCAATGCTCTTGCTTTGCCGAAATGGTGGGTGTGTTATTGAAAAATCAGGTTGATTATTTCAATATAACCTTCTTTTAACTAACAAAATTTACTATGGCAATAAATAATTATGCACACACACACTCATAGAAGCAAGCTGAAGCTATGGAAATGTGTTCTCAGTTCTTACCCACAGAACAGCGAGAGAAAAAAAAACTCAAATGAATGTGCCGTGGTCTGGACTCGAATCCACGACCCTTGTATTACAAATCCAACGCCTAACCGACTGGGCTATCTCGTCCCTTGCGTTGCACATTCACCCGTGATCATTCTCAGATAAGTTTATTCTAGACTATGTATGTCTTCCTCCTTTCATCTCCATGTTCACAACCATATGACGAAATACTTCTTATGTACGAATCATACTTACCGGCCTCCATCTCAATATCACATTAAACCAAAAATGTAACGTCGCTGAATTTTGGATATGTTATTCTGCATAATATTTTGACAAACAGAAAGAAAATTTTAATAAATTCCATCCATTAATTACAGAGTTATGATGGTTTGAAATAGGTTAAATAGCCTGTTCACATTTCCCCGCCAAAAATGCCTCGTTTTGAATTTGACAGGTATGACACCACAACTGGGACACTGTATACGCCCACAAAACTGCTAAAAAGATCAATACTCCAGCGAGCTATAGTGACCATTTCGCTTGGACATTTTATTAACAAATACAAATGGCTAAGCCCAAGCCCTTTGGTGGGTAGTATATTACAAGCAGTATAATTATTTGGAATGCCGCCTGTACCGGGTGTCCCAGAAAAACTGCCCCACTGCAAATTGTGATATAACCAGAAAACTTCAGGATGTATAAATATGCCTTATATATCGCTGGAAAGCTTAGCCATTTCCGGTTCCGGTGACGTGTGTAGAAATTTAAGGAAATCGTCATGTAAAGGGAATATACGACACATGGTGAAAATTACAAAACTCCCATTTAGACGTAGTTTATATTTTCACATCAATTGCTTGTGTTGAAAACTAAAGGATACACATACTCAAAACTGCATTTTAAGCAGTTTGATTGATGTATGTAATGTGTACAAGGAAATCCATGATGTCACCAATCACAAACTGGTTAAAGTGCAGATTTAAGGATGTTTATCCTTTAGTTTTCAACACAAGCAATGGATTTGATACCGAACATACGTCAAAATGGGAGTTTAGCAATTTTCACCATGTGTAAGATATTGCCTTTAAGTGAGTATTTCCTTAAATTTCTACACATGTATCATATAGGCTATGACCAGAAGCGGAAATGAGACATACGTCACATTAATCCATCCTATAGTTTTCTGGTTATTGCACAATTTACAGTGGGGCAGTTTTTCTGGGACACTCTGTAGTAAGCCGGCTTTCACCAATAAATGACTAGATACTGTTTCCCCAGCCCAATGTCCTGCCTACCGATGACATCACAACTGGGACATGCCAAAACAGAAACCCGAAAAACTGATTTGGG
>WNLI01133517.1:0-10220 GCA_025802215.1 Wirenia argentea
GCATAGTTGTATAGGTTGTGTAGTTAGAGTTCATAATCAGTTATTGTTTCCAACCTAATGAAATTATTTAGTAATATATTATTTAGTATTATACCTTTGACATGGTCCTACTATAATATTTTAGAGAGCCTGTGGTGGCAGACGTTGTGTTTGTCCACGGTTTACTGGGTGGTCCCTTCAAAACTTGGCGGCAGCACGATCAGGTGAAGGAGAGTGGAGACTACCTTGCGCATCGTACGGGGTACACACAGTGCTGGCCTAAGGTATGGGCTTATCTGTACTGGCGCATCGCACAGGGTACACACAAGTGGTGGCCTAAGGTATGGGCTTATCTGTACTGACGCATCGGCATCGCACAGGGTACATGCAGTGCTGACCTAAGGTATCGGCTTGTCTGTACTGACTTATCACACGGGGTACACAGTGTTCAGGCCTAATGTATGGGTTTACAGTATATGACTAATGTATATAGCACCCACACCTTATACGATACAGCCTAAGGTATGAGCCTATCTGTACTGGCGCACATTGCAGGGTACATGCAATGCTGGCCCAAGGTATGAGCTTATCTGTACTGGCACATCATATGGGGTACACACAGTGTTGGCGGAAGGTATGGGCTTATCTGTACTGGCACATCATACGGGGTAGACACAGTGTTGGCCGAAGGTATGAGCTTATCTGTACTGGCACATCATATGGGGTACACACAGTGTTGGCGGAATGTATGGGCTTATCTGTACTGGCTTATCATACGGGGTACACACAGTGGTGGCCTAAGGTATGGGCTTATCTGTACTGGCACATCGTACGGGGTACACACAGTGTTGGCTGAAGGTATGGGCTTATCTGTACTGGCGCACCACATGGGGTACATGTAGTTCTGGCCTAAGGTATGGGCTTATCTGTTACTGCATCTTGGGCTTCTTGGCACCTACACATGCACCACATTGGGTACACACAGACACAGTGCTGGCCTCAGATATGTGATTCCCCGTTACTGTCTGGCAGCCAAACCTAGTACGGGGTGTACACAATTGACATTACACAGGTAGTTAGTTAGTTAATGACTTTTAATAATAAAAGTCGTGGTCTGGGCACACAATGGGCCCTTTACCAAACAAGCCTTAAAGCGGACCAACAGCCGCTTTGGCGCAATGCCTATGGTGGCTTAGGTGCTAGTCTTTTTGTTTGGTTAATGAACGAGGCTAAAGTATTAGGGTTTAATTTGCCAATATCACTCAGAGAGGTGATGTGCTTGTTGAAGAGAAACCCTCTAAGGCGAGTATAAGCTGGGCATGATGCTACAAAGTGGAATGGCGTTTCATCATCCAGGCCACATTTAGGGCAAGTGGGGCTGAGTTTATAGAGTTTACATATGAGAAAAATGTAGAAATTCACAATGATACTGTCTTCTCATCACACTTAATACTTGATGACCCAATTGCATTGATCACACCATCCAGGGAAAACGATGTCGTGATATATGCCAGTTTATTGAGAGAAATGGTGGATGTATCAGCAGATATCAGAAGTAATAATGGTCCTAATGCAAGTATGACACTGTTGAATTATTTAGTTGGCATACGCAAGATCCATGTCCTGAGTATAGGTACAAAACATCAAGTGCTCATGTTTAAATTAACAGAAAGGTAATTTATACTACATCAAATGCATACTATTATTTTATACAGTTTACTGGAGATACGAGGTCCACACTACAAATTTATATATTATCATCATTATCATCAACCATTTGTGTTAGTTGGGTTTACAGCATTTCCGCCTGAACTAAGAGTGTGACTCAGATCTCAGATCGTTATGTGTTACATTGCACATCCGCCTGACATCATTATATTCTAACCTACATAATATCTTCCTCGTTTGCTCCCAATGTTTTACAACTATACAACAATATACTTGCTACATACAATACATATGAGATGAGCTAATTCCCATGCACGGTCATGTCACCAAGATAACAAATTATACACCCGCTCCAAATAATGGACACTAACGCATACATTAACCCTCGTTTCCCTGCCCTGCCTCCTGCGTCTTTCAAGGTGTTATAGTAGGCCTACAAGCAATTTATATTCTACATACTACTGAGTCTGAACAGCATTCATTTAAAATAATTTAATCAAATCATTATCTAAACACTAAACAGTATTGTACATTGTTAAGCCCAAAAATAGCCAAAGAAAACAAATCAAATTTTCATGCAAAACACCAGTAAATACCAAAAACAAATTGCTGTTTAACACACTTGACACACTTGTTTGGGACATTCTGCCATCTACGCACTTGCAAAGGTAAAAGCATTAAGCACATTTCTGTAAATATCCATATTATGAATTTACATCTTTCTCCCAAAAGTGTAGCAATTTATTCCTATTCTAATCGTGAGTAAAAATTTAAAAAATCTGTAATAAAATTTTGTATAGAAAGAATTTACGATAGACAGAAAGAATTGTAAATATATCACTGTGCAAAATTTGTATTCTATAAAAATTGTGAGTCACAAAATAATATGACGCGAGGGCGTAAAATGAGTGAAAGTAATGTTGCGAGGAGGTACAAAGAAGCAGAGAGGTATAGGGTAAGATATGACGAAGCTTGGAACACACAGCCACTGGCACCGGGTAACTAAGGTAGGTAGAGGCTACAACAAACAAACATATCAATCATTCAAAGCTATCTGCCCACAGACAACGCTAGCGTTTCTACGACTCAAATTGTGGAGAGAATACACTAAAATTGTACTCAATTAATTTTTGTAACATTCGTTAAACCTAGATATAAATTGACCCAAACCATGGATACGTATTCTCTCACGGACACCTGTCATGGGCATGAGCATCAGCTGGAACAAGACAATGGTCCATGCTCTAAACCCCAGTCGAGCCTTGTTATCTCAAGTCTGTCGCAAGATAATAAACAAAACACACTCATTTAAAGAGCTCGCATGCACCACTGGTGAACAGAAACCGCCCATGTAAGGAGGAACCAGGATTCCTTGTGCACAAATGTACTACGGATCACAGGAAGACAGAAGTTGCTGCAGTTCAAAACTCTCCCAATGAAATTTGGCAAATTTATTGGGAAAATAATAGCGCCCCGCCCCAAGCCTAGTTTTCACAATCAATGGTTAATCTTTCCATGACATCACCCATTAAATTTCAAAATCTGCCACTGCAATCTGCCTTTTGTGAAGGCAGAATCTCAATACTATATCTATGAAAATGATCATGTAACATCTTAATCTTCTTAGACATTTATGGCTGTCAGGTTTGGACAAGCACCACCTTTAATTAACCGATGCTGTTTGGATATCTTCAACTCATCCTGTCAATGTTAACTCCTCCGTAGTATCAGACAACAACATGGTACAATGTACGAACCTGTTGATATGTACATCAGCAAGCCAAACTAACTACAGAATAGTCTCTTCTACACCAATGACGCCTTTGATGATATGGGCATATAGCGTGGTCATTCCATCCTAACTTCTGATTTTGCCCCCAGAGAGATGGTTAACTATGATCGAGATCGCCCGAAAAACAGACTACAATTCCATGAAGCATGTGTTTTTATATTGATGATGCAATCAAGTGAATGCTGGCGATATTGGCCCCTAGTGGACCATCTATTCGATGGCGAGCAAGGTCCTTAAGTACAGAAGGCTTTTGAACAGTCTTGTCACCACATCATATGTGAGCGAAGGTATAACAGCAATAGACTACTGTACACTAGGTACAGGCAGTCCCATAATGTACAATGTGCTTCCCTCTCAATGGATGCAGCAACAATGTAAAAGTTCCAGTAGCAAAACTGCCACCATTTTCTACCTCTGCTCAATTTATACTCTCATTTATCGGTAAGGCTCGACCTAGTACACCCAAGAGCCAAACGCATCACTTGTCTAGTAAAGTCCTCATGTGTATATATGTATACAGTATATACAAAACCTCGATGCAACTTTTACTGATCTCATTTAGGGACCATTACATAAATAACACGTAATACGTGACTGGAATTTTTTGACAACAGTTTTCTTGCTTCCAAAAGTTTGAGAGTATGTGTGTCGAAAGCGCGGTACTGTGGGCAGATGAGAGCAGGTATGAAATGTAATAATGTTCCATGCTAAGTCGAGAGGTGTTACCTGTAATTACTGGGCTTTTGTAGGAATCTAAGTAAGTAAATCAGGTGTTAACACATGACCAGTTAGTATTGATGGCTATGGAATTGATTAGTATAAGTAGAGATTTGTGGTGTCTACCTAGGGGTCGGGGTCGGGGTCGGGTCTGGTTTGAGTTGAGATGGATAGAATTGGGTCGGATGATAATTTTCTCAAATCATTTTTTTATCAAAAAAATTTTTTGTGCATATCTGGACAGCAGCCGAGCCAAGTATGAGACATGGAGGCATAAATAAGTGGAGGGTGTTAGTACAAATATAGATCTTTATTGTGAACATGGGTCCTTCTACCTGGATGACCTTGACCCCTGGGATCCACCACAGTTCTAACATCAATAGAAGACACAAACACAAGGAACACTGTACAGATAGTTCATTGAGAGTAAGCATGACACAATGTACTGTATAACCAAAAACCTTATACACATATAATAAGGTACACGAATACCTTATATGTATATAATATCTTTGGTATAACCTACAATAAGTCAGTCTAGCAAATTAATAATACAGTACAGTAATTACCAAAATCAATGACGCTAGTGTAGATATACTAATGATAGTCTTTAAAGATAGCCAAACTGAGGATTTCAGCTACGAAACAATTTAGTATGAGTACAAGGTCCTTTTCTCTCGAGATGTTACATTGAGTGGACACAGACGGTCATCTAACTTTGAACTATGGTACTTAGACTGGTAAAGATCTGCAGTAGTACATAGAGATTGGACATCAACATTCCACAATACAATGTCGAACGAAAGTTTGATGTCAAAGCAACGGTTATCACATCAGATTGTCACCAGCATGTAATGTCTATGAAAATC
Source organism: Wirenia argentea (assembly GCA_025802215.1). NCBI lineage: Eukaryota > Metazoa > Mollusca > Solenogastres > Pholidoskepia > Gymnomeniidae > Wirenia > Wirenia argentea. The sequence goes on from WNLI01133517.1 coordinate 5,026, forward strand.
TACAGTTTGGCTATATTTAAACTATAAGAGAATAAGAGAATCTATTGGTCATGCCTCTAAGTGCTGAACCTATGAAACGTTACACTGTACGCTGTCCATACATCAAAATGCATTAATAATTATACTAATATATTACATATACGTACATTAAACAAAATGAAACTGACTAAAGTCAATGACAATAACTATGATACAAAAAATTCTTATGATATGATCATAATGAGAGAGAGAGCTTTACATTTGGAGCCAAATGTCCGAAAACTTTTTTTTAAAACATAAACTAGTCCGAAAACTTTTTTATATGTTGTACTTGTTACGACGTATTTACATTGATAATTATTATTTGACACACATCTGTATAAAAGTGTTATATTTTTCATGCCATGTTGTTTATTTGGTCTAGTAGGCCTATTCTTTGTATTGGAACAACTATAATTATTGTACATCTTGTCATATCACAGAAAATATTATTGTTCCATTAAATGCGTTAAATTAACCACTATTCATCGAAAAGCGAAAATATTTGTCTATAATAATGATCGTTGTCGATGACATTGTTGAAAAGATATGTATGTTCATATGTAATTGACTTTATCTCATAGGTTAAAAACATTGTTTGATTATAATACATGTGAGCCGACAGTACGTAGGCCCTACTGCGACAGAATTGTGTTTATATAGAATTGAATGCATGTCATATGTTACTACAGATGGTATGTTTATAAACATACATCATTCCACTACACCACATCCCACCACACTACCACATTACAACATACTAAACACAACCACAACATACAACCACACACCACCACACCACACTACACACCAGGACACCATACCACACAGTACACCGTGACACTACATTACTAACCCTATCATAATACACCAAACCACTTGCCAGTTGCCACCAGATATGCAAAAAGTCTTACATTTATATGTCGCATTTTCAGATCTATCAATCTACCAAATGTTCGTCTTAGCCATGCGAAGACGTGGGCAAGGCATCAATGTACAGCGAGCCCTTTACAATGTATAATTATAATAAGTATATACATGGGCTCATTTCCCAAAAATATATACACCAGCTAAGGACTATGTATGATCAGTATCAATTTTACAGGATTGGTAAACTGGGCCTAAGGAAAAGTGTTCTCACCGACAGAACACTGAAATAAACTCACAACGGAAAATGCTTCTGTCAGGACTCAAACCCATGATCCTTGGATTACAAATCCAACGATTAACTGCGTTGCCCCATATACCGTGAAATTAATGGTATAACCGATCTCATATAACACCATGGCAGCAATAAATACCAGTGTTTATATATAATCAAAAGCAGCTTGAAGGTTAAAACAGACTGAATGTCTGGGGTTAAAAGCACCGTAGACAGGTAGTTATTAAGGGATCATAGTGAAGGCGGTACCGGTGACGTGGGTCAATGTTAGCGTTACGTCGCTTAGTGTGCGAATCACGACGTGACGTGAGAATGGCTTTCTTCGTGGGCCGTTCTGACGGGAGAATAGCCGCTAAAATGGATGAGCTTAGTGTAAACAGGCCCGTGAGCGGGAATCAATAGGGACAATCGCTGATTTATGACCTTCACTTATATAGACACAACTAGGGGGTAATATGGGCGCGTACGTCGTACATCATTTGGGAGAGGGAGGTGTGTGTGTGTGTGTGTGTACACGCAAGTGACACCTTTAGTTATACCATAGAAAATTGTGTGGGTAGAATAACTAGATATGCCTATCTGTGCAAGTATGACCTTCACATATATAGACACAAGTAGGGGGTAATATGGGCGCGTACGTCGTACATCATCTGGGAGGGAGGTGTGTGTGTACACGCAAGTGACACCTTTAGCTATACTGTAGAAAATTGTGTGTGTAGAATAACTAGATATGCCTATCTGTGCAAGTATGGCATTCACGTATATACACAACTAGGGGGTAATATGGGCGCGTACGTCGTACATCATTTGGGTAGAGGGAGGTGTGTGTGTGTGTGTGTGTGTACACGCAAGTGACACCTTTAGTTATACTGTAGAAAATTGTGTGGGTAGAATAACTAGATATGCCTAGCTGTGCAATTATGGCATTCACTTATATACACAACAGTAATATGGGCACGTACGGCGTACGTTGTATATCATTTTGCGTGATGGTGGTGGGGGAGGGGGTGGATGCGTGAGATCTTTGGACACAACTAAGGAGTAGTCTGCGCTCATGTCGTACACCATATATCATTGTGCGTTGTCGTGGTGGCCATGTGTGAAACCTTTTAGCTATAGAAGGGTCATGAGGGCGAGAATTATTTTCAGTCTGAGAGACTTCTGTGCCCTCGGCAGTGTATTGTCGCTTGATACCAGTCATTTTTAGAAAAAATTTTGCACAACGTTGCGTAATAGCTTTTTAAGGGCAAATCAGGTAAATGAAATATATCTGCGCATTCACTTATCACATATAGATTCAACTAGGGGGTAGTATGGGACTATGGGTATATCATTATCATTCAGTGAGGTGTGCGTGCTTGAGACTTTTAGTTATACTTGGGTTGTGTAAAAAAACAGAGCGTGTATGACCACTTATATAGTCATTAGACACAACTACGTAGAAGTTAATATTGGTATGTACGACTGTGTATATCATTCGGAAAATAAAAGGGTGGTGTATACATGTACGTACAGGAGTCTATGCACGTGAGATGAGACCTTTAGTTATACTTGATTTGTCAAAAACTAGGGTTGTGATTTTGTGTGCATTTACGACATTAGTCACAACTAAGGGTTATGAGCATGTATTATGAAGTTCATTTACAGTATATAGGCACAATTAAGGAGTCATGTGCAATATACACACATAATATGTTGTATATCATTGCACCAAGTTGCGTGACCAATACATTTTTTTCAAATATGCAAAACTTTACGCAATGCACATATAGTAATGGTCTAATGGAGATGCTGAGCTGTAGTGAATTACAGCCTACGTCCACACGCTCGTAATATCTGTATTTCACCCATCATCAAATGTTTCGCACCGTTGGAAAGTGAGTTTTTTCCTTCCCTCAGCATGTCTGAATTTCTAATATCCGCCTCCAAATAACAGATATATCACTATTCACGTAAATGCAGTTGCAGCAGTTTATGCAGAAATTGGCTTGCATCGAACGAGGTAAAATGCATGTTTATGTAAATGATGATATTAAGAGCATATAACTAATGGGTAACTGTGATTTTGATGTAAAAATACAATGGAAAATAATTATGTCGCCATGCACTTTCTTATGATTAGTGTAATATTACACACAACTTTTTTGAGTTACTACTGGTGTGAACAGTATATGGAGTCAGTGATCAATTACAGGCAATGAAGCAAGTATTGTGGACAACACGGAAAATTGCATTTTGCTTTGTAAAATCTTCAACCGAAGAATAACCTACAGTAATAACTGAAGTGTCTAGCTTCACGAAGAAAGTATAAGTAGCTAAAGGTACACCACTTGTAGGATCAGACACTAGTCCATCACATGTTATCATGCGATGTTTTCACCTGCCCGAAGCAGTCTATACAATTTTAATTTGGGACGTAACAATCGACAATAGACGAGACATGTGGGAATTGGGTCAAGATCCGTTCATCAGATTAACATGCCTCAAGTGTCTTTACTCCCCATCACTCATTGATTGTTGCTATGAAATCTGTATAATATGTAGAAATAATGATAAAATTATTATCCAGCATCACATAAAGCAATATGGTTTAGTTGTCGAGTGTCTAAACAACATATACACATATTCTCATTTGCACAGAATTGTATGCTCACATAAAGTGATAAGAACGCCAAGATTTGATCCATGTTTAAGCTATCGTTTCTAGGTCGGAACCACATGTCTCTGCCCATGCTTTTTGTAGTGTAATTACCTCTGTGGACCATGCCCATGTGCCTGCGTCAGGAGACCAAATTGAGCTGGCACGCTGATCTGAGTGTTTCTGTAGCGTAAACCCTCAAGCACCATTCCGTGCGCCATACCGAATGGTGCTCGCTAGTATCAATCAAGTTCCCCGCGCGAGTTACGCGGCTGAGTTTGTTACGGGAATATATTGCATGGGTCACTGTGAACTTTATGTATTCAGAATTTATGTTGTTTTTACACGAAAAGGTGGAATTAATGTAAGCGCCTGAATCATAGCGTAAACTCTCTCGTGGGATGATTCACGCCGAACCGAACTACTCTGCGCTAGATTTCATATTGTAATCACGGCACTAGAATGTTACATATCTTTGACTCATTCGTAATGATCCATTGAAGCCATGCAGACCATTCAGGGTAAAACGGATGGGGACACGTTTTGCATTAAGATAACACCATCACAGAGAGATGGAAATAAAGAGAAAAGTGATGGCTAGTTACGATAACACTGCAACTCACTGGACGCCGATTTTCCTTACAAAGCGCGACAGGATATAGCTTTGCATAGATATTAGCAGACATTAACGTAAATAATGGCCCAATATTTATCTGTCATTAGGAAGATTAATTATAGCGAAAAGCTGCAGAGATTGGGCAGATACCGGGCAGATACCGGGAGAGATTGACAGGAAGCAATAAACGGGTGACATGGAGAAGACGGGAGAGCGCGCAGTCCCGCGCACGTCAGTGGGCATGCCATTCTACTGATGACAGTCCAACGATGGACGAGGGCAGACTCGATATCAAGATTGGCCCACCAGCTGACGCCTTTCGCACCAAATCAGAGCTGACTTATGAAGAATTAAGTCATTATTGATTACACAGGACGTGAGACGTAAGAGGTGACAGTCTCAATCAATTACGGCGACGTGTTATTGGTGCGTCTTTCATCCACGGGATTCCGCGTTCATGATTAAACCATCTCACACGTCTCAATATTGTCTCGGTGGATCACACGTAAAACGTGTTTGTCTGCCTTACTCAAACATGCTTGTCTCCTTAACTCGAGTACTTACTTACTCGTCTGTTTCCTGTGAACTTTGCTAAGTGTTATTGTTTCCATTTGTTTGTGATTTCTCTCTATTTTATCTTGCGTAGACATGTGGACTGTGGAGTGTGTCAAGTAATGGTATTTGCCCCTGTCACACCAGAGCTGCGTTCTCACTGCGCTCGCACCGCGTCCCAGAACGCCATGCTGCGCGCCGTGGAGTCT